>JAJEJO010005479.1:0-13418 GCA_020662805.1 Glaucomys volans | reverse complement strand
CCCCCCCCCCCCCCCCCAGTATTTGTAGCATTTGGATAATCATCTTGGGCCTTTTCTTTGCTTTTCCCACTTTGACTGTGTTTCCCTAGGCAACCCTCAGGCCAGACCTTGTTCTTCCTGCTACTTTTCTCTCCAGGTTAAGGAAATGTAGTTTAGTCAGAATTCACAGCACACATTGCCTAGCACTTTTAAGAAATTGTACATTAAGAATGCTCTTTTTGCAATGAAATTCAATTTATAGAGCCTGTTTTTTTTTCTCATATAATAACAACTCTGGAGATAGAGGCCTCTAGCATTGATTTGGTGGCTTAAAGTTTTCAGTGCTGGTGTCTCTATAATTCTAGCTTTATCTAACACTTGCTTTATTCTCGGAATCACATTTGCATTAAGGCAAGAAAAGAAATTACAGGAGAGGTCCTGGCAATTGTGACTCTGCTCTTTTCTTTAAGATGCATAAAAACTTTCTCAGAGCATTCTCCAGCCTATCTGAAAGTCTTTCATATGACAGTTATTTGTCACGAAGTTTATTATATGGCTATGCTAAGCTGCAAAGACAACTGAAAAAGTGACTATTTAGCTTCTTTGACTTATGGAATGAGAATCAGCAAGGGAGAAGTGAATTGGGAGTGAAATTAGCCTCTTGCTCTGGTAGCAGAATAAGGAAAATAAGAATTCACTCTTTATGTGGAGAGGAGGTGGTGATGCTTTGATCTTCCTTGGACAAAATATAGGTAGCATCCAGCAGAACTGGGGTAAAAGTTGGGGAAAGGTGAGAAAGATTGGTATTAGATAATTTTGAAAACCTGGCCACAGTTAAAATGGGTCCTTATTTTGCCTTGTACTTAAGAAAACTGAAAAATAGAATCTAATTTCTGTAGACTATTATATTTAATACTCTCTGGATCAAGATTAGTGCTTTTCAGTGCTGAGGCAGTCTAAACTCAGCATAGCTGTGAATGGTTTCTTCTGGAAAGCTAAATGTCGAGATACCCCAAGTGATTTTTCATGTTTTCCCATGATTTAGCTCAGGGATCAGTGTACTGCTGTTGGGGACCAAATCCAGTAGGGTGCCAACTAAATCTGACCACACCCCTTCCCTTATACATTGGTCTATGACTGCCTTTGTGCTCCACTTGCAACAGGTACTTGTAATAAAGACCTTCTGGTTCTCCTACTTAAAATATTTACTCTCTGACCCTCTACAGAAAAAGCTTGCTGACTCCTGATCTCTCTTCTAAGCTAGAAAAGGAGAGAAAAGGCACATAAATATAGTTGAAGAGACATTTGGCATAATTAGACCTATTTTACATATAAAAAGGGAGTTAGTTTGAGTATTCTTTATTGTGAATGAGAACTGAAATAAGTGGAAGACTGGCTTAGTTAATTAAAATGACTTAGTTGGTATGATTGCTATAAGATTGATTTTATTTTTATTTGTGTGTGTGTGTGTGTGTGTGTGTGTGTGTATGTGTGTGAGATACTGGGGATTGAACCCAGGACCTTGCACATGCTAGGCAGGCACTCTACCACTAAGCTACATCCCCTGCCCTGCTTTAAGATATTTTTAATCATCAAAGGTAAATGGTATTTATAGAATTTTATTGTTGAGAAAAAAGGGAGAAAGACAGAAATGATAAAAACAATGACATTCATGGTTTTTATTCCAAGTAGATTGCTCAGGTACAAATCTTTTACCAGAATAAACCTGTCAAAGGTTAATGTAGATGATTTTACAGTACATAAAACTCTATAAAACTTAGAAACATAAAATGAGGTTGTAATTTAAAACAATATAATTTTAACTACAGATACATTTACCTATCATACATGAATGATTCAAACTCTTTCATATACATGAAATCAGATAATTTCAACTCATTTTAAAGTCTATTTTAGTATGAGGAACTATATCCATGAATTGTAATTTCTGGCATTTTAAAGATGTGTTTCACCAAATTTATGTTTTGTTTAAGTTCTCATTACTTGATTTATTGATCAACTGTACAAATATAGACAAGTCCTTGGTGACTAAAAGATATTTTACATGTTTGCATTAGAATCTGGCTGTTGAAGGATTTGTTCTTACAGAAAATTGGAAGTTTATTAAAACATTAAAATTCTTGGTGATTTTCAGTCTTTGAATAAAGAAATCTTATTTCCTAAGACTTAATCATATAACCAAATATGTCATTTACAAAGCTAAGCAGTTTGATGAACCTAGATTTTTGCCTGACTGAATAAGTATGTAAGGAGAGATAAATCTGACACTTAAAAAGAAATATGTTCAATAATGATAATTCTGAAACGTGTTAGCATGTAATAGTATAAGACACAGGGGATGTAACTATTAAAAAAACTGATTAATATTTGAACTTGTATTTTTGGAACATCTAACTCAGATTAATTGTGGTATCAAAAGCTTGTAGAAGGAAGTCTAATGTTTGATGACTTCACCGTTTCAACTGATGGCAAGGAAACTGAAGAAAGCACACTGTACTTTAGAATCAAAATCCAATATTTGGCCAAACATCACATCAGCTTGGTTGGATCTTGGACTTTTTGTTTTGAGTAAATACTGTTTTTTTAAATGGTTATGAATTGAATTACTGAGTGATAGAATATTTTCTGTGGACTTGGATAAAGTTGATTTATTCCATTTAACAAGCCCTAAAATACATCGTTTACTAGTCTAGTAATTGTCTTTAGTGTGGTAGGAGTTGTATTGCTCTATAGTGCTGTATACATTTAGCAGGGTTTGGACCATTGTTATTTATATTGTCCTGGAATATCATTTTAAGTTAGAATACCATTAAATAACTTTCCATTTATATTATAGGGAAATAAGCATATTTAAGGAGAGAATTGATGTTTCTTTTGTTGTTGTCTTTAAATAATTAAAGATTATTTTTGTTCTTTTAAAAATATTTTGCTATTGCTAGCAATAGGGAGGAATTGATGCCAAATGTTTCTAAAAATAAAATAACTATATACTTAGATACTTAGTTTCTCATACTTAATTTTATTTCAGTAAGAACCTTTAAGGGTTAAGTTTCTCTTCATGAGTTATATTTACATTTTTATGGAACTCATCCAAAAATAAGAATAAAAAGAAGTATTCCTTATTCGCTTTGGTCACCTTTGTATGCACTTTTCTTACATGAGATTTGCTGGAGCTGTCATATGGGTAATAAATTCATTATCTGGCATCTAGTTTTTAAGCCCATTGCAGCTTAGAAACAGAAAATTAGAAGTAGGGAATGGAGCTTCAGTGAGAATATTGAAACTGACAGAAGAGGTGGCAGAAAAACATAAAAACACATAAGAACTAAAAATGCACAGCAGTCTAGAACTCCACCCACATAGATATATCTTAGGGATTTCAGTATTACAGCATAGTATGTAATAGCCTCATACTGGTGATTTTGAGGCATCAAGAGAATAAATTATCCCTTGTTCCCTTTTAGTTCTACTAGTATTTCTGTTAATAAGACATCTTACATTTATAAATTGTTTTTCTGTTTACAGAGCATGTTCACCTATCCTTTGTTAATCTTTATAATAAGCTGATTAAATTAGGTATACTTGTCCTCATTTAACAGATGAGGTCAGGAGAGGTAGCTGAAACGACCACTTGCAGATCTCAGAGTGTATCTCTCTTGACACCAAGTGTTCTGTTCTTCCCATTATACCCAGTTATTTCTGCACTGATGAATCATACAAATATCAATAAGCCTGTCTTTTCTAGACTGCTTTGTAGTTAAAGCACAAATTTATAAAAATTGTTAATATATTCTTTGGTGCATTTTACTGAAAATTGGTTCAAAGATATTTTGATACTCAAAAGATAAAGTAACTTTTGCAAGTCTTAATTTCATTGTACATAGCACGTTAATAACATCAAAACTATTAACCAAATGAGAGGATCAGATGAGCTAACGTAACATTTTTACAAAAATAAAGTTTTATAAAAATTGAGGGTCTATAATGTATTCTCTTGCCTTGAAAAAGTTTACAACATACAAAAAATATATTTGAAATATCTTGAACATTTTTTCAGACAGTGTGTTCTATGTGAAGTTTTTTTTTTTTTTTTTCCTTTTTGCCTTTAGAGCCCTCAGATTTCTATTGCCCAAAGAGTGGCTCACTTTCTAGTTTTTGAAA
Source organism: Glaucomys volans (assembly GCA_020662805.1). Taxonomy (NCBI): domain Eukaryota; kingdom Metazoa; phylum Chordata; class Mammalia; order Rodentia; family Sciuridae; genus Glaucomys; species Glaucomys volans. Next base: position 9,257 of record JAJEJO010005479.1, on the reverse strand, counting down.
AAACTCTCTAACTTCTGAAGCAAAATGTTTTTTAATAAGAGAGCATCCTTTAAAATTTTTGAAGTAGTTGTAAGGAAGTTCTTGTTAGTTTGACTAAGAATTGCTAAGGAATCTTAGCATCACATGCTGTTCTGAGAGCATAGAGGAGATGTTAAGGAAAATAATAGAAAAATAAAACTGATAAAAGCTATGAATGGATTGAATCTACATTAGAATGTTTTATAAATCTGTGTCAGGATTAGGTTTCCCTGTATATAACAAGAATGCAAAAGTAATGGTAATCAAAACAAGATGTATGTGTATTTTTTTTCATGTAAAAGATATTTTCATAGCATGTATGGTAACTCCATAGATTTTAGAGAGCCACCTTTTATCTATCTTGGCATTCCAAGCTTTAGCCATTGTGTGTACATTCTAGGCAGCAGAACCTTCTGGGTAGTCTGTTAATTTTGAGAAGTTTGCTCTAAATTTGTTTTTAATTTCATTTTTCCTTTGTTGAATTTAGAAATGCAATTGATTTTTATATATTGATTTTGTGTCTTTTGACCTTACCAAATTTTTTACTTATTATTTTAGAAGTTGTTTGAAAAATTCCTTAGGCTAGCATGTCGAATCATGTCAGTCTGCAAATGAAAAGTTTTAGTTGTTTCTATTCTTTACATTCTTTCTTTGTCTTGCCTTATTGCTGTATCTTCAGTTAGGTATTAAATGGAAGTGAAGAAGGAGAACATCCTATCATGTTCCATATCTTAAGAGAAAATATTGATTTCATCCTTAAATTTAGTATTAGATATACAATTTTGGTTTGTTAAATGCCTTTTTTCAATATTGAAGAATTTTCTTTTTCCCTCCTTTTTGGTTGTTTGAAGAATATGTCTAATTCCTACGTTGCTAAGAATTTTTGTTGTTGTTTTCCTTTTACTATTTTTTAAAATCATGAATGGACATTGATTATATGTAGCATTTGACATTCTATTATATATTTTTATCTATTTCTCACATAAGACATCATTTCTGTCTTGTTTACTATTGTATACTGAGTCTAGTACAATAATTTGTACTCAATAATTGAATGAACGACCTGTTAAACCAGGGTTGCTTGATCAGAGCACATCTGACCCTTCAGAGAAAACTTATGTTTCACTGCTGAAGGTGCATAAAATCTGGCACTATGCTACCACCTGCTGATAGTACATCTGAATTGCAATAAAAGTATCTTGGGAGATGAATAAAACTGCACATGATTGAATTGATGTAATATTTATAATTTTCAAATAAACATATTCATTATATATAATAAGATTATGTCTGAGATTTCACAAATGTATTTTATATTTAGGTGCTGAAGTGTTTTCTGTTTTTCTGAATGTTAGGGAAAAGATGAAGGATCAGTTAAAGTGCATGTATTAAAGAAACGGAATAAAATGTAAAAGTTGACAGAAGTTAAGTGAGAGCAAACACATTTGTATATTTGAATTCCTACTCTGTCATCATTTCCTTACTGTTAGGAACCAGTTAAACTGGAATTTTAAATAACAAGAATTTTCCAGTTCTTAATATTTTACTAAATATTTTAGCATATCTTAGGAAAATCAGCCGTGTCCAAGAATGAAATTTAAGGCTTTATTTTTTACTATTGGTTACACAGAATTCACTGAGACATAGTGTAGAACTGAGTGAGATTTATCTATTATATCAGCAGCATCTTAGGACAAAGTCATCTATCCTCTACACTGTTTTGATTACCACTATGTATTTTTGTCTCATAGCCTTCCTTTAAAAAAAATGGACCATGTGCTAAATATATGTGAGTAAAAGTTTTAAAAATGCCATTCAAATATTAAAATTTTTCTTATTGATGTTTAAATGGTTAATCATGTTGTAAAATATTAATAATTTTACAGAAAGGTTATTCTTTCTTCCCATCAAAATACCCTAGGGTGATAGTTTTGAGAGTACTGTTTTAGTAATAAAGATTATCATGTGGATGAGTTCCCTAGAAGGCCCCATGATGGTAATACCCCTAGATTTTGTCTTTAAAGAAAACTGCTGAGAGGCAATAATTTTTTTTTGTATGTGTCCCATTTTCATTAATGCATGGTAATTGATGGAGTTGCAGTGACTTGTAGCAGTAATGAGTTCTAAACATAATAATGCACTCTTTTCTAATAAGTGAGCACTGCTGGGGTTTAAAAGCATACTAAATCAGTTGCTTTAGTATGAATTTATTAGTTTTTTTCAGCATTAGCTTTAATAGTAGTTATTTACATAAGCGTACATCCCATTAACCGCCATCAGGGCTGGAAAACATGCTGAACTGTTCATATTTTCATATAATTATTGAACATAATGGTTTCATTTGCATTTCTAAACAGTGATGTTTCTGTCAGCCTTGGAAATAGTGTCTTTACGCAGTCCCTATTTCACATCCACTTATTTGACATCGTTAAATTTTATGCTAATGTGCTTCCCTAGAATATCATCAGTAGGACAGATGCTTGTGCTTTAATATACAAATCAGGGATGCTTTTCCATCCCCCAAATGGCAAAGGAAGTTTTAAAAAAAACTCACTTTTAGATATAGAGTCCATCTCCATAAAAATAGGTTTATGAAATAAAACTTTCAGGGTTAAATGTTATAATCTGGTTGTCTCTTCCACATGCTTTAAAATGAAAGTTATCTACCTGACTAGGATTAGTTTTGTTGTGTTGAATAAGGAAAAAAATCTTCGTAGAGATCCTTTTGCTTATGAATATTTAGAGTTCTGATTCTGAGATGTTGATCTTGAAGTGCAGGTTTTTTCAGTGCTTTTAAATACATCAGGCCACAATGTTAGTCTTTAAAGTATTCTCTGTATTTTTCTTTATTTTTGTTCCTTTCGTCTCTTAATCTGTATTGTAATCTGTAAACTGTTATGTTAATGCTCTTGGACATCTTAGCGTTTTGTATGCATTTAGAAAATGCTCAGTGTGAAAGTATGAGTCACTTGGTCGGGTAGGCATGTCAAGGGAAGCAGCAGAACTAATACAGAGGGACAGCTTTATGGACAAACTTCTTGCCTGTTGGATATATATGTGTACTATCAGCTTCTGTTCTCCAACATGTGAATGCTTTTTTGGGTGCTGTCAATGAGATGCTTGGAAATTTTAAAACAAGAACTATCAATTAAAGAATGTTTTGGGGGTTGACTCAGGTATTTTTGTTGGTGGGTGGGTGAGCATGAAGCCACTAGTGTTTTTGTTTGTTTGTTTCGTCTCTGTGGGTCTTCTTTTCTTTCTGGCTTAGGGCAGCATTTTACTATTGACAGTTAGTGGACCTGCAGTGCTAGAGCTGACTCTGCACAGTTCAAAACGCAAAGTTGGCACTCTAGCTGGATAGAGTAAGAAGCAGCTTTGAGAGGAGTTCTTGCCCCAAATTACTTGCTAAAAATATATTAAAACTGATATAGCATAAAACTGAGGCAGCATAAAAGGATTATTTGGATGGAAATATTATTTGGCTTACCAGGTCAGGAGACAACTAAAATTTTTGCAAGGACTTCTGTTCTTTGGGGAATTGCCAAGAAAGAAATACGATAGGGGTTGTGAAGAAACTACTATAGAGATGGAGTTTATAGCTACTCATTTTTACCCCAACTTTTTCTTGAATTTTCTCTGTGATCTCTTAAAATAGTGTGAGGTTATTACTTCTCACAGTCATGAGACCTTCTGAACTGTCGTGTTCAGAAGACCTGAAACTTTGGTCAGGCCCTTCTATATAGGAAAAATGTCTTTATTGCTGCCAGATATGTTGGCAGCTCAGATGTCATATGTGGAAGTCAAAAAAAATTCGGACAATCCAACCTCAATTATAAGTGAGGCAATATTTTTATCTCTTCAGTTTTTTTCTTTTGTGGAGTTAGGAATTGAACCCAGGGTCTCACTAATGCTAGGCAAATGCTCTTCCACTAAACTGTATCCCCAGCTCCAATATTTTCAGCTCTTTATAAAGCTATTTGTGATTGCATCTTTCAGCATGAATTCAGGTTTGGTTTTGTTTGGGGGTAATGGCCATTGGCCACAAAGGGAGAAAAACATTTCCTGTCACCATAAAATAGCATTTATCTTTTTCCTCCCTATATACTCTTCTTTCTTTTCTGGACAGAGGTTAACATTGACATGAAAAATTCATCTACTATTTAGTATTTAAGTGCCATTATATTTAATCCGACAATTTGCCCCTTAACATCTCTGTTGCTATAGAATTTACTACCTTCAAGGCAGCAATGGAGATATGTTTTTAAGGGTTTCGTCAGTGGTTTCTAATCTCTGACTTTAAAGAAGAAAGAAAATTTAAATTATGATTTAGGACAACTTCCTTGTATATTTTTTATAGGTTAAAAATTCTAAACAAGAGTCAGGTTGTCCATAAGATAATAGCCAATTGGGAGGATTTTACATGTTCAGTTATACTTATTTTCTTTTTCTGTGGCTTGGGGAGCACAATTACCACTTCCTTTTTAAAATGATAAAGTATTTAGAAATAAACCTTTAGCACCATGAGATTCCTGAGTTCCGCCTATTTTGGAACTCTTTGGCAGCCATTTGTGTTTCACCTTTTCAAGGAAACTTTAATATTTGATTTTTTTCTTCATATATTTTCTTTATATTTCTATTATCAAGGACATAAATTATTTGCAGATATCTGCAAATATCTGCAATTTGCAAATAGAAGATCTAATATGTCATCACAGTGAAAGACAACTCTCTTGCAGACAGATCTCTTGGATTTAATTTCATTTCACTTACATTTTATTTAAGGTAAACTATTAAACATCTCTTTTAAACACAATAGAAAAGTCAGCTAAATGATGTTTCATGGCATGTATTTACAGTAATTCCAGTTCAATTATATAATCATATTTGTGAAAGTTTTTCTGCTTAGTTCTATGGTAAAATGCTTAGGTCTTAATATGAGGAAGGGAGGGGAGAACTCCAAAGAAAAAGAAATCTGAAATTAATGTGATTGTAGGGGAAATGTTGGAAAAAGAAAATTTCGTGGAGTTCATTTAGTGATCAGAACACCTGAGCTCTCTATTAAGCCAGTAAGCCAGATAGGCAGAAAACTGAGATGAGCACAAATCACTGACCTTGTTATTCTCACAAATTTGTCACTTTAGATAATAGGGCATGGAGTGTGTTCTATTGCTGTTAGGTAGATTATATGTGGTTCAAAACTTCTATATGCATATTGATTTTTAATCTAGTTGTTCTGTCAGTTGCTAAGAAAGGGGTATTAAAATCTCTAGGCATGATTATGAATTTATCTATCTATCCTTGCTATTCTATCTGGTTTTGGATCATATTTTTTGAAGACCCCTATTTAGATGTACAAAGGTTTGAGATTATCTCCTCCTAATGAATTGACCCCTTTGCCATTATGAAATGACCTAATTTATTCCTGGTAATATTCGTTGGGCTAAACCTACTCCAACATCTATCGACAAGTATCAGCATAATATCTTTTTTGTATGCTATAACTTTTAAATAAATTGGGTCTCTATATTTAAAGTACATTTCTCATAGCCAGCACATATGTAGGTCTTACCTTTTGATCCAGTCTGCCCTCTATGGCTTTTAATTGAGATATATAGAATCATTTTATATGATTTTTGATACAGATAGGTTTGAGCTTTTCATTTTGTAATGTGCCCCTTTTGACCTTTGTCCCACCTTTCCTTTTTTCTGCCCACTTTTGGATTAAATGAATATTTAAATAAATTTGTCCGTTTTTGGCTTATTAAAACTGTAACTGTTCAGTTTGGTATTTTTTGATGGATGTAAGATATGTCTGTATACCTTTAATAACAGCGAACTGTCTAGTGATGGCTTATAGTATTTTAGCTGTATTACAGTAGTACCATTTTTTCCTTCCTAATCATTATACATTGTCAAGATACATTTTAATTTTATACTCTCATCTTACATGTTATTAATCAATTATCTTTTAAGGAGATTTAAGAAGAAAAAAATCTTATATATTTACTCTGCAGTTACCTCTAGTATTCTACATGACTGCAGTCCACATTTCTGTTCATTACTATTTACATTTCCCTACAGATGTGATTTTTATCATGTTTTCACATGCTAATTTTCTCTATATACATCTTTTGGGTGAGGTGTCTGTTTATATCTTTTGCCCTTTTTAAAGTTGAGTTACTGTTGAACTTAAATAATTTTGTATATTATGTTCAGGATATAAGTCCTTTACCAGATATGTGGTTTCTCTTTTTTTTTTTTTTTGAATAAGGATTGTTAAAATTCTTTAGTTATACATGACAATAGAATCCATTTTGACATAATTATAAAATTATGTAATATATCTTGTTCTAATTCAGATCCCATTACCTCTCCTTCCCTTTCCCCCTCCCCACTCCCCATTCCCTTCCTTCTATAGATCTTTCTGCCATTTACCTATAGTTTGTATTTTTAAAAAATATTTTTAGTTATAGACACAATACCTTTAATTAATTTATTTTTATGTGGTCTGAGGATCAAACCCAGTACCTTGTACATACAATGAAAGTCTCCACCACTGAGCTAAACCCCAGCCCTGACAGTTATTTTTTTAAATTAATTTCTTGTAGAGGTACACAATGATGAGATTCACTGTGCTATGTTCATGTATGTGCATAGGAATGTTATGTCAGATTCATTCCACTGTCTTTCCTTTTCCCATCTCCCCTTCCTTCCCTTTATTCCCCTTTATCTAATCCACTGAACTTCTATTCCACCCTCCACCTCCATTGTGGGTTAGCTTCCATATATCAGAGAAAACATTGAACCTTTGGTTTTTTGTGATTGACTTATTTCACTTAGCATGATAATCTCCAGATTCATCTATTTACTGGCAAATGTCATAAAGTCATTGTTCTTAATGACTATTAAGTCATTAAGACAATAAGTCATGACTATTTTGTATTAAAAAATAACACATAATCCATTTTTCTCTTTAAGGGCACCTAGGTTGGCTCCATAGCTTATCTATTATGAATTGTGTTGCTATAAACATTGATGTGACTGCATTTCAGTAGTATGCTGATTTTAAATCCTTTGGATATATATCAAGAGTGGGATAACTGGGTTAAATGGTGGTTCCATTCCTAGTTTTTTGAAATAGCTTCATACTGCTTTTCAGAGTGGTTTCACCAATTTGAAGTCCCACAGACAATATCTGAGTACCCTTTCCCCCACATCCTCGCCAACATTTATTGTTACTTATGTTCTTGATAATTGTCCTTATGGAGTGAAATGAAATCTCAGTATAGTTTTAATTTGCATTTCTTTAATTGGTAGAGATGTTGGACATTGTTTTGTATATTTGTTGGCTGTATTTCTTCCTTTGAGAAATGTGTTAGTTTCTTTGTCCCTTTATTGATTAGGTTATTTGTTTTTCTGGTGTTAAGTTTGTTTTTTTTTTGTTTGTTTGTTTGTTTGTTTTTGTGGTGCTGGGGATTTGAACCCAGCCTTATGCTTGAGAGGCAGGCACTCTACCAACTGAACTATATCCCCAGCCCCCCTGGTGTTAAATTTTTTGAGTTGTTTATCCTGGAAATGAATGCCCTATCTGAGGTGTGGGTGGCACAGATTTTTCCTTTTCTGTTAACTCTCTCTTTATGCCCTTGAGTGATTTGCAAATATTTTCTTCCTGTTGTGGCTTCTCTTTCCTTTCTTTCTTTCTTTAAAAAAAAAAAAAAATTTCATTATTGTTGTTACTGGGGATCGAACCTAGAGCCATTAAGTTGTTGAGTGTCTCACTAAGTTGCCCAGGCTGGCCTCAAATTTGTGATCTATTTGCCTCAGCTTCCCAAGTTGCTGTGATTACAGGCATCTGTCACTGCACCTGGCTGTCTTCATTTTTCTAACAGTGTCTTCAACGGAACAGAAGTTTCAAGTTTTAACAAAATTTAGTTTTATCAATATTTTTCTTTCATGGTTCATGCTCTTGATATTATCTAAAAACTTGTCAACAAACATAAATTTATTCAGATTTTCTTCTATGCTTTCTTTGAAAAGTTTTATTGCTTTCTTTTGCTGTTACATTAATAATGTATTTTGAGTTAATTTTTGTAAAGTGTCAACTTTGTGTCTAGGTTAAATTTTTTGGCATAAGGGCATTCATTTGTTTCAGTACTATTTTTTAAAAAGTTTTTTTTTCTTTTTTTTTTTTTTTTTTTACCATCTGAGTCTACAGAATTTTCTCATTTCAGATGGGAACACTTTTAACTACAAATTCAAATTAATTGGGGTTATATCTTCCTTCCTGAGTAAACTTTGGTAGTTTGTGTCTTTCTAGGAATTTTTCCATTTCATCATTGTTTTCAAATTCATATATATAAAGTTGAAGTAACATAGGAGTTTGGAGATTAACTGAATCGGTTTCTTAACCTATATTAATTTTACCAAGGTAATAAAAACAGCACATTTCTTTCTTCCCGTTTGGAATATGCTTTAAAAAGGAATGTGTAAAACAGAATCATTTCCTCCTTTTGGAAGAATTGCTCGTTTTGTCATTTCTCCATCTTTGAGCCCTGCTAGTTGAATTGTGGGAGACTATTGTTTTTAAGACACTGAAGTAATTTATTTTCATTCATTTTGGCAACTTAAAATTGGTCTTGGTAAAACCCAGAAAGATTTTTTATAACTAAATCTGACCATATTTTTGCAAATTAACTAGAAACCTGTGTGTCAGGTGTGAATTCATTTACATGAGATTGCAGGACAGAATTTGCAGCTGTATGAATCCAGAATGTATATTAATTATTATGTATGCAAACATAAACATTGCTAATTATTTATAATGAAATATGTAAATTGAGCTGTTCCCCTTTTTTTATAATATATAACATTGTGAGATGAATGAACTTCATTGATAGTTTAAGTTCACAGAAGAATCTATATCCAAAGCCAAATTCAGCAGGCTTTATTATCTACCTTGGCTTACTTATACTGTCAGAATTGAACCAGAATTTGTGTGGGGAGTAGATTTGGTCCCAGTTCTTTATCCCTGTCCTGTATCTAGTTTTCCATATGACTTTGCAGATATGCATGTGTACATGTACATGTGCACACACATACACTCACACACCTTTCTGTTGATGTTTAGTGTCATCATGTACCTTAAGTGATAGCTAGCATGCCATTTAGAACCTGGGCTTTAACAGAGGGCACTGCGTGTTTCTGCTTGTCCTCTTGCTTTTCTGTCACTTTCTTGAGAA
>JAJEJO010005478.1:0-11722 GCA_020662805.1 Glaucomys volans | reverse complement strand
CCATATTTTCCTTTGACCTACATTTATGATACAAATATAGATATTTTTTTCATTTTGTCAATTTCATCTTTAATTAGAGATTCTGATTAACCTAGTACAATGAGTTAATTTTTCATTATATACTATGTCAAAACCGTGCAGTGATTTGCATATTGTACTGAAATGCTGTCTTTGGTTTACAACATCCTCTAACTATTGACCTGGGTTATGTTCCACTAGTGACCTAGGATTGATATGCTCCATACATTGTTATTAGAATAATTAATCATGAATACATAAGCAAATAGAAAGGGTGCAGATATTGACATATATTTTGTGATCACAAATACTAATATCATTGCCATAAATATATAGCAATGCTTTTTAAATAAAGCTCAACAATTACTATTATTTTAAAAGTAGCCTCTACTTGCCATTTTATTTAAATGATATGGAACAAATTTCAACTCTTCAGATATATTCAGAAGAATCCATCTTCTTATGGTTTAAAAATTCCAATTGTTATCTGTTAAGTAGTTTCACTAAATTGGTTGCTTCAAAGTTTTCTATATTCCAATAAAAATTTAACTTTCCTAGTGTCTATAACTAACTTTCTTAACAGACTCTATCAATTTTTGTTGCAACACATTGCATTCTCCCTGGAGCAGTAATACACTTTTGTGAAGTGGTAGCTAATACTGTACTATGCAGAGTGGGAAAAACTGATTAATTGCTTTTAGAATAGTAAATGAAACCTTTTAATTTAATGAATATTTCAACAGAATGCATTCACTTTGTCTCTCTAAAGGCAAAATCCCATAGGGAGAATTTCTTTGGGGTGACCTAGAGAGCCAATTGGAACCTCTGTGAGGTTGGTGTACAACCATTTGTTTTCCCAAGCATGCAGATTACCTGTATACCTCTAATATATTACTCCTAACTGAAAATACATTAGATTTCAGGAGTTTGAATTTACAAGTCATCCTTGAGCATTGTGAATTGTGAGACCAGGGTATGGGTTCTCTCTAGCTGAGATCTGTTTATACTGAGTACGCTGTTGAAGTGGTATTGCTTAAAAGGCAGGGGAGTATAATGGATAGGCTGGTAGGCTAAGAGTATGTCTATGTGTGGTAAAATGAATGAACTGCATCTTAAATCTTGTGAGCTTGATACAATGCAAATCATTTATATGACATAACCATTTAGATCTTTGAACCAGCTTGATCTTCAATCAGAGACTTAGATTATAAGCCAAAATTCAAGGCAATTCTTTTCTATTTGCTTAAACATTTACTTATATTCTTTTTTTAATTTAGTCTGTTGGCTCTCATCTTTCATTTGTTTGCAAATGTAGTATCCACATTGATTTTAAGTGGTTTTCTGAATATTCTTGTTTCTAGTGGAAAAATTGCATAATGACAACCATTTTATTTCATTTGAATAAACTATTATCATGTTTTCATGAATGTATATACATAAATATGTACTTGAGAAATTTTTGAAGCATTAAAATAATACCCTTAGAGGTAAGGTCAGTGTTTATTTAAAGTATATGCACAGTTTGGTCTTTCATGGCAATTCATGGCAATTTAATTTTGCTGATTTTTATAGAAACTTCAGACACATGTGTCATAATTACTCAATGCAAATATTTAGAGAGTAAAGCAGAACAATTTAAAAATTGTAAGATAATGGATGTGAACATGCTACTACTCAAAAATAAGCTTTTTATATCCATAGCATGCTAAAATAGATCGTAACTTCTTCATTTGCATATCTTTTATTTTAATATTTGCTTCTGATTATTTCTCTCCTTTGGCTGTCTGGTTTGGAATTAACTGATACTTTTATTTTTCAACCATATAAAGTGTTGCAAATATATTCATTAAATTCAAATCAATGGAGATTTAAAAGGTATAGTAAAGTATCTAAATTAAGGAGAGTAACCAACAGGGCATAAAGTTGAATGATAAATACCATAGAAATTACAAAGACATTCAGAAATCTGTTTTGCATGAATTCAAACTAAACATTTGAAAACTAGAATAAAAGACATCAGCGATGCCTAGTCAGTTATTCAATTCTTGGCATATTAGCATAAACATTGACTTAAAATAAAATCTTATTTTTAATGTTTGGATACTCAGAAATTATAGACTCAATGCAAACATGTGTTTGAGGATAAGTGTAAAGCAACGTTTTTGACTCAGAGCCTATATTCAGATGTAATTTTTATAATGACTCACATGCAGCATGTAAATAGATAAAAATGGATTTCCCAAATGGAAGCTTTGATGGTGTACTAGAGCTTCTCCTCTTGGACTCCCCTTATCTTCACATTCACCCCAGCAACCTTCAGGAAGTTTTTCCAAGTGTCTGTTCACAATACTTGAAGAACTTTGCTGAATGGAGACAAAAAAATTGAAAAGGTTCAGTGAACATTACTTCAAAAATAAGGTTTCTCATCAATGTAACAATACACGATGTCATTAAAAACATTTTATTCTCCACTAATTTGCATCATATTTGATTCCATCTCAAAATCTCTCTATATTCTTCCCTAACTCCACCCCATCCTGTTCTTCACAGAAGAAGTCCCTCCCCATCAGGACCCCTTTACCTGTGTGACTATAAATAAAGGTGAAGGTGGGCTCTTCCATCTTCTTGGAGGCCAGATTTGGAATGGCCCAATCTGGCACAACCCCTTTCATTTGAAAAGATTATTGGCTCTTGTATTTATTTAATTAGATAAGTTTCTTTGTAATTAGTTGATAGCACCATCCTCCAACAGAAATCCTTTCCCTCATCCACGCTGAATGTGGAGAACCCCCACACCCCTGTAAATACCCCATCACAGATCATAGTCACAATCTGAGGTACTGGGAGTTAGAACTCTTGGCATATTAGTTTTGGGTTTGACACAATTCAGCCCATAACAGGGAGTAAATTATAAATTGCATTTTGTGTTTACCTTTTACTGAGGAAAAAAATTTAATTTAACTAAACAATTAATTTTAACTAATTAATTTTAATTGTATAAACTACAGTAATTTTAATTATGTAATTTGGCAAGTTTTGACAAGGTGCCCAATGCGTATGCATAACCCCATCAAGGCACAAACATTTACTTCACCCCCAAAACTTCCCTAATGTTATTTTATTATTCTCCTTGCAACACAACCTGAGTTCCAGTCAACTACTTATCTGCTTTTAGACACTATTTCTTAATTTGCATCTTATTGTATTTTAAATAAAAGAAATTATATAACGTGTACTTTTGCATCTGGTTGTTTCACTGACAGTTCTGTGTTGGGATGACCCAAATTGCTTTGTGTTTAGTAAAACATTCCCCCATAAATCACTGCACTAGCCTAAGGCACTATCCTTTCTCACTTCTCTGCGGTATCTCCACCAATGTTCCCTTCTCCACTTTTGGTAGACCTATCAGTCTTTATTTCATGTATTAAAAAAAATAGTTATAAGGTATGTTTATATCTATAACTGATATGTCGTTGGCATATGTTAACATGCCTTAATGCTACCATGATTTAGTGTTGCATTATTTTCTCTAATAACACTCTATTTGTTTAATTTTCTATTTTCTAATATTACCTTAACCACTTCAATTTTTTTATACTTTGGTTACAGAGTACTTTTCCCATTTTTTTTTTCTTCTGGTTCTGGGGATTAAACCAGGGACACTGCCACTGAGCTACATCTCCAGAGGACTTTTTATTTCTTACTTTGGGATAGAGCCTCACTACGTTGCTGAGGCTGGTCTTTAAACTTGACATCTTCCTGCCTCAGTCTCCCTAGTCACTGGGATTCCAGGCATATACCACTATATCCAGATTCCCATACATTTATATTCAACTAACTTAGGTGTATATATTTAAAATATGTATTCTGTAAATAGACAACATATTTTGTCCTTTTTCGTGGCCTTGTTTGATCAATTTTTTGATTGGAGAATCTGGTCCATTGACATTTAATATAGTAAACAATACAATTGTATTTTCGTCTGACATTTTGAATTTGTTTTCCCTTTGGTCTTCAGTTGTTTTTTCTCCTCCCTTACTTTATTTTGGATTAATCAAAATATACTTATATTCTTCTACAATTATTGATTGACATTGTACATGTACATATTTACATTACTTTTTTGTGCTTGTTTTGGAGATTAAAACATACTTTTTAATTGGTTAAATTCATTGTACAGTTAATATTAAATGAAATTCTGGTAGAATATTGGAAATGTGCTTGCATAGTTCCATTTTCATTTATATCGTCATTTGGTTGCTAATCCTTTCATATATCATATCTACATGCACAATATAATGCTATAATTTTTGTCTTGAATAGTTGCATGGTTTTAGAGGAAAAAAAGACAAAACTGTGTGTATATGTTGTGTGTGAATCTTTATTTAATAATATTTAATCTACACTTACTATTTCCAGTTTTCTTCATTTGCCTCTATCCTGCCATGTGGCATCATTTTTTTTTCAGCCTGCTGATTAATTCTTTTAGCTTTTTATTTACACAACCATGTCTTTGCAGTCATAAAGAAATCATCGTTGACAAGTCATATTTGTTTCCTTTCTGAATATAGGATGGTTATTATATCGTGCAATAATTGTCTGTAATATGAAGCAGACACTTATGACATTGTTTTCTCCTTAAAGCATTTTCCTTCTGTATGTAACGTGATGCTTGTTGCTTTCAAGATTTTCTCCTTATCTTGGGCTTTCAGTAACAGAAAGGAGTAGTTTTCCTTATTTTTATTGTTTTCACTACTTTTTTTTTTAATTTAGAGAACTTTTCAGTCTATATATTTCCAAACACATTATTGTTGCTTTGTTTCATGATTCTTCTCACTCTGGGGTTGAAATTTCACTTTTACTTTTGTAACTTCCCGATACTATACCATGTATCTTTCTTACTTGGTTCAGTTTTCTCAGATATTTTTCCTGTGGTTTATAATAATATCTTTGCACCGATGTTCAATATACCCATCCTTTCTTAGGTCATTTCCAATCTCTTCCAAAAACGCTTTAATAATTTTAATTACTTTATCCTACTAGTCAGCTTTAGTGCCCCCCCCCATAGTTTGTGTTTCTCTGTTGAGATCCTCTATCTAGGCTCCCACCCTCTTGCTAAGGGAGGGGCAGGGATGGTGGGATAAGGTGGAATCTGGAGGGAATACATGAGGAGTTTCGCCATCTGCCAGTGGTGGAGACATGTGGAAACGTCCTGGTGAAGAGGATCTGAGGTCAGGTCTGCCTCTTCCAGTACCAACTGGCACTTGCCCTGGGCGAGTCCACCAGGGCTAGGAGAGTGAGAGCCCCCAGGCTGGGGTGCTGCTGGGTCTGACCACAGAGGTCAGAGTGCAGAACAGGAGAGAGAGGTGGGGAAGTTGAGGGCTCCCTCAGCATGTCCCCGCTTTCGGGTGGAGTTTGAGCCTGGACTCTCTCCCTGTTTCCCCAAGAGGTCTTGTTTGGGATGCAGGACGAAGCATGTAAACAGCCCTTTGGACTCCCTGTGCCCTTGAGGTTGGCCTCAGCAAAGTCTACATTCATGTCTGCCTGGAGCAAAGCTTTAGAAGCCCTCTCATTTCACTTTTCCCAGTGCTTTCCCTGTCTTTCCTCCTGTTTACAAGTTCCAGTTTAGTCAGGACAGCATGCTTTGTTCAAGGAGTTTGGTTACATAGGATGGTCAGACTTTCCAAATTCAAAGCATTGAATTCCTAAGGGGGGAAATCTTCAGATCTTTAGGGAGATAAATTTGAGGGTAGGCATATAATATAGAGTAGGTAGGTGGGGTTTCTGTAGAATCAGAGGCCCTCCTGGCATTGGCTCTTAGGATTTAAGTGCATCCACTTTGGCTTCAGGACTTTGTGACTCTGAACATAAAGTGACCCACAGTTCTGGGGCATAGATCATAGGCCTTGGGTTGTTTTGATTTGTATCTACCCACTAGAAGTAACTCCACTTCATCTTTGACAAACAAAACTGATCAGAATTGTTATTATCTTACCTTAGGACTCCAGATTCAATTATATACATACCAGATATATAATATATAGAATAAAATACATATAATATAATATGTATTATATATACTTTATTATATAAGAATTAAATATAATATATATGTAAAGTTTATATATAATGCCTTATATATATAAACTTTAAGATCTAAACTTCACTTCCAGAGTCATCATGAAGGGGCTGAGAAGCAAATAGAATAAGATGGTTAAGTAGTCAAAGGAGCTCTTAACCTTTTTAATCAGATGAAAATTTAGCCCTCTGCTTTCCATAAAAAGTGTCCACACATATGAATACACAATTAGAATTTTTCTTATAATCCCAAGAGTATCACAAAGAAGCTTTGTATGTTTAAAAATCAGCACCTCTGAATCCCTGATCTCACCTAGTCCTCTTATTTTTCAGCTTATGAAACAAACCAAGTAACTCGCCCAAGCTTACACATTTGAGGGAAATGGATTCAAATTCAAATGTACTGTTTTCCTGCAGGCTGCAATCTGCATGCAGGCTACTCAAACTGCATTGATCAATTATATTTGGTAATGCCAGAGTGTCTTCAATAAAAAAATTTCTATTAAAAGATACCTTTTCACGTTAGTGGAATAAAGTGGGTTTTGGGTAACTGGCAAAATAATACATAATTATTAGTGGGTCTTTTTAGATTTTTTTCTTTTCATTTGTTTTTGAAGTACTGGGGATTGAACCCAGGGGCATGCTACAAGTGAGCTACATCCCAGTTCTTTTTATTTTGTTTAAATAATTATTTTTTTCAGTACTGGGCATTAAACCCAAGGGTCCTCTACTACAGAACTACATACCACCCCCTTTTTAGATTTTATTTTGAGACAGATTCTCATAAAGTTGCCCAGGCTGGCATCAAACTTTCAGTCCTCCTGCCTTGTCCTCCCAAATAGCTGTGAGAATCACCATGTGCCACTGCACCCAGCTAGAATGTTTGTTTTAATATGATCCTTACTGTCTTTGTAAACTAGTCAGATCACTGTGCTTTCAGATTATGAATCTGCACGTAGACCACCAAATTTTAGCAAGTAGAACCAAAATCCCTCAAATTCATCTTTTGCTTTTCTTCCTACTTGCTCAAATATGTCTATATCCTTTGTGCCTGCAAAAATCCCATGTAGTAGGGGTTGATGAAACAGATGTTATTTCAATTTTTTAGAGTGAAAAATAATGTTCAAACCTGGAGCAGAGCCTTGATTTCTTGATTCCTCAGTTTTTGCATATTATTTATGTTTTTACCAGATGATTATGTATTCTTTGATTCCTAACTACAGATGAAAAGAAAAAAGAAAAAAAAAAAGACATGCATTAGAGGGGTACATGGGCATACTCCAGACCAAATAAATCAGTCTCTGAAGGCAACACCAGGTTTGGGAAACATTTCTCCACTCCGTGTTGGCAGAAGCAAATCTAAATCCAGGTGAGTTATCCTTTTTTTTTTTTTTTTTCCAATCTGGAGAGGCAGTTTTGTATATTTAGTAAAGTGGATTTGTGTGTGTGTGTTTTGTTTCTTCCTCCTCCTCCTGCTCCTCCTCCTCCTCCTCCCCCTCCTCCTTCTTCTTCTGGTACTGGGGATATCACTGGGGTGCTCTACCACTGAGCTACATTCTCAGCCCTTATATGTTTTTATTTTGGAATGGTCTAAGTATCTGAGGTTGGCCTTGAACTTTTGATTCTCCTGCCTCAGCCTCCAGAGTTGCTGGGATTACAGAGTAGTTGGGACTATGGGCATGTGTCACCCAGCTCTTTTGTTTTAATTTGAATGTAAGCCTGAGCTTTTGGATCAGCTTTATCTGTATTCAAATTTGATATTCATACTTTGCTAGTAACTATCTCTTACTAGCTGAAATACTGCATGAAAAGAAAAATTGTGCAGATGAGTGTAAATAAATGTTATTTTTCTTCTTTTACAAAAAGGTCCTAGATCTGTGCCTGAATTATGGTCTTTACTGCTTACTTGAGCATATTCCCCAAAGCTGTCTTCAATCTTGGTTTACAATGTCTAGTTTTGGGTCTACTTGAAGTCAGTTTCTACCGATTGACTTTCATACTGAGTATGTATTAAACCTTTCTGATTCTTTGAATATCTGTATAATATTTGTTAAATACTAGATATTGTAAATAAAGTGTATCAGAGATTCTAGATTATTTTTATCTCTGATAAATAATTTATGCTTTTTTATTCTGTTAGTCATTTGACTTCCTTAAAGTGTGAACTATGTTTTCTTCCACAGTGTTTAGTACTTGATATCTCTGCTCCTTTCTTGTCTGCTGCTCATTATCTTCTATTGTATTTTTACTCGAGGCCTCTAGAATTTTCCTTTGCATCTGCATAGTTCAGTCAAGTAAGTTTGGGTATAGTTTAAGCACAGATTTTGTGTTTCACCCTCTCTTTCTATGGCATACCTCATAAATTTCTAGCTTTTCTGCCTATCTTAGTGTCTGTCTTCTGATACCTCCATCAGTAAGGGTTTTAGGTTCCACTTGCCCAAGCTGTGCATAGACTAAGAATGCACTGAGCTCAAAACGCAAAACAAAACAACAGACTCAAAAAAATCTCAGCAAGTGGAACTTTGCCTTTTCAGGAGCACATTCTACTTTAATCCCTCCTGATGGAGGAAAGCCTTTCTGGTTTACAGTGGAAAATATTTCAAGCCCCTAGCTACCTGATAATGTGATCTAGCTAGTGTTAGGTTAGCAGCATAATTTTTCAGGCACACAAGAACAAACAAACAAACAAGGACAATTAAAAAAAAAAGAAACTTCCTATGTTCATTGCCTTAGAAAGCCACTTCAAGAGGCACTCCCCCAGAATGAGATGTAATTCTGAAAAACTGGAATTCATCCAGAAAAAAGTCCTGTATGGAATTCATCCAGAAAAAAGTCCTGTATCTTAACAAAGTGACAAAGCCCCCAGAGTGAAAAGGTGCTTCTATATTGTATGTTTTACATCTTATATCCTTTAGAAAGAGGAAAGAGGGAATTGATAGAATACTTGAGTTATTTGAGGGAACTAAGAGAAGTTTTAGGCTATTAAGGAGTGTTAGGGAATAAAATAGGTTTAAAATTTAAGGAAAAGATAAAAAGATAATTGTAATATCAGGGAAAATACAGTGTTGTACTGGAAAGGTTGCAAGAATCCTTGCAAATTTAAAGCTCATCTTTCAATTATTTACAGGGTCATAATTTTATCCATGATGAATGTTGATCTCCTCAGACTCTTAAGCAGTGATATTGAAAAGATTGAGGAGTGATAAGGCTGCCAGATAAAAAGTAGGTTTCCCAGTTAAATTTTTAACTGGCTGTCCTATATTTTAATTTGATATACCCTGCAAGTTAATGGCTGAGAAGTGCTGGGTGGTGATACATGAAAGATGGCTAAATTCTCATCTTATCCAGTAGAAGATAATACAGAAGTGTAATTGTGAAATAATACAAATGTGCTCATTTTTTCAGAGACATGGAAGTAAATTATAAAAGTAAGTAGCAGCTAGAATAGTTGAAACAATTTGCCTCTAAGAAGAATAAAATGTGTGAAGTAGCAGGGACAGTTTTTTTCTAAGTATTATAAAATTGTATGCATAAATAAACTTAATGCAAACAAGAGTAAAATAAATAAGAAAAAATTAAATGCAACCAAATATCTGTAAAAATTAATTTAGTAAAACATAAGTGTTTTGAGCTGAGTTCCAATGCCACTCAAAAAATTAATACAATGAAACTCTTAATGTCCATATTCTTTGGAGTTTGGCACACCAATATCTCGAAATTAAATGAATTATTTTATCACTTGTGCTTTATTGTAGTACTTATTGTGAAGAATAAAGTACTGCACTGATTTTCATTTAATGATAAAATATTTTTAATTTGTAATAAATTATTATATTTTGCTTATATAGTAAATGTTCCTGACATTTTTTCATTAAGAAAACACATGAAAAATATTAAGATATGGAGCTGATTAGACTATGAACATAAAGACAGGAGCACCTAAAGTATTTAAGAATGCTTAAATATAAGGGGTTTCCCAGCTGCACTGTATTTTGTGCTAAAAATAAATTTTAATTTAAATTAAAACTGAGGCATGAAAGTTAAATATTCACATAGAAAATTCCAATATCCCTGAAGTGACTTCCATGGACCCCTAAAACTACTGCATCCCATTTTATAAAATTGATTTGTTCCTTATTTCCCCTCAATTCTCCCTCTCTCATCCCTCCCTCCCATCCTACTTCCCCTCTTTATTTCCTAGATGGGAAGAATGGGAAGAAAGAGAAATTAAGACAAATAAGTGAAGAGAAATTGAAAACATTGCATCTCCCTAATCATACTGAATTATCAATTGAAAGAAAAATATAGTTTACATTAGAAGATCTATAGTTTTTATGTTTATTTTTAAATATAAAGTATATGCTATTGTACTCAAAGAATTTTCCCAGAAATCCAGTTAATAGGTTTTATTTTGATCCTGTAATAGCCAAGTACACAACACATCTTGTAGTTCAGTAATCTATATAAGTCAAGCATGTAGTCAGAAACAAATGTTTTGCAGAGAAGTGCCTAACTTTAAAATCCTTTTCTTCTCTTTTGCTAGGTTGCTCCTTCTGATCTCTTAAGGACAATTTTTTAGATTTAATGGCACAAATCTAATTTTTTTTTTTTTTTTTTTTTTTTTTTGCAGTACTGAGGATTGAACCCATGGCTCTGTGCTTGAGAGGCAAGCACTCTACCAACTGAGCTATATCCCCAGCCCCCATCTAATCATTTTTGATGAAAACTCTATCACTGCTTATCATTCGTTCAATATCAGTACTATTACTTTCATTATATTCAGTAATATATTCAATGGAATTTTGCCCTATAAAATTCTAAACAAAAATGAGGTATGTCAATGAAAAATAAATATTACTTACAATACATTTAATGTCCAATATATGGTGAAATCATTACAATTTATTCAAACACCCTAATAACATATACAGTTTGCATCAATCTCTACCAATTATTTTTGCTTTAAATCTAATATGATTTTCATAATTTGCTTTGAATCTAATAAGATGATGGTTTTCTTTACTCCATTTAAATTTCTGAAGCTTTCAGCCTGTATGGAAGAGAAAGTAGGAAGCTTAACTGCATAACCATTTATTATTTTTAAAGAAAAATCTTGTATTGTGATAGGCAGATTGAGTGAAGGACCAAATTTTATATAGGATGAGATTATCCACTTTCAGGATGATAAACCAAATGAATCAAGGCTGTACACTTGGTTTACATCTGCCTTTTAAGAATTAGGAAATACTTGCCTCTCTCAACCACCCTATTTACTTCATCTTTCAGATGGGAAACACTTTTCTCTGAACTGATGACTACTTATTTTTCAGCTAAAGTAAATACAGGACTATATCTCTTTTCATTTGTGTGAGAAGCTGACACATTCTGTCACAACATAGCTTGAGTAAATGGGAAAGTGACAGCTTCCTGGCAAAATTTTAAAGAGATAAACATCTGTTTTTGTTTAAACAGCCACTAAAATATCAGATAGAAGCTTTCTAGGTTGAAAGGAGAAAGAATGTATGAGAGGTGCAAATTGGTAAATGAATGCGTGCAAGAAGACTTCTGATGTTTACTTCTACAGTTTTAACCATAGACTGGTATTTTCTGGGATTAAATAATAAGT
>JAJEJO010005477.1:112900-265899 GCA_020662805.1 Glaucomys volans | reverse complement strand
TTTACAGGCTACTCAAATGAGAAAGGAGATATACATAAACGTTAAGAAGTTATGTGAAAAATGGTGGAATGAGAGAGACATTGTTACCCTATGTGCATGTATGATTAACAATAATGATATGAATGTACATCATGCACAACCATAGAAATGAAAATTTGTACCACATATGTGTGCAATGAAACAAAATGAAATCTGTAAAAATAAAAAAATAATAATAAAAGAAGTTATGTGCATTGCTGATGGAAATTTGACAATCAAAACTTTTTTTTATTTGCAAACTCCTTATGTTTGTTTCCTATTGTTACTGTAACAAATTACCACAAACTTAGTGACATAAATCACCAATTTTCATTATCTTATAGCTGAAGAGGTTAGAGTTTCAAAATCAGTTTCACTGGGCTAAAGTCTGTCAGAGAGTTAGATCCTTCTGGAGGCTCTGGCCTATTCAGTTTCCAGAGGTTGATGGCATTCTTTGGCTTGATTCATTCTTGAAACTCACCAACCTCTTGTTCCATAGTCAAATATCCTAACACTATTATTCTGCCTCCCTCTTTTTTTCTTTTTTTTTAAATTTCTTCTTTACAGTTATATCTGACAGTAGAATGTATTTTTGACATATCATATATACATGGAATATAACCACTATTCTTGTGGTTGTACATAATCTGGAGTTACAATGTATTCATATATGAACATAGGAAAGTTACGTCTGATTCATTCTATTATCTTTCCTATGCCCATTCCTCTCCTGCTATTCCCCCAACTACCCCCCTACTAATCTGATGAACCTCTTCTCCTCAATTCCCCCACCTATTGTGAGTCAGCATCCCCAAATCAGAGAGAACATTTGATCTTTGATTCTTTGGGATTGGCTTAGTTCACTTAGCATGATAGTCTCCAGTTCCATCTGTTTACCTGCAAATGCCATTATTTCATTCTTTTTATGGCTGAGTAATATTCCATTGTGTATATGCAGCACATTTTCTTTATCCATTCATCTGTTGAAGGGCACCCAGGTTCCATAGCTTAACTATTGTGAATTGAACTGCTATAAACATTGATGTGGCTTGTCACTATAGCATGCTGATTTTAAGTCCTTTGGGTATATACTGAGAAGTGGGATAACTGTGTCAAATGCTGATTCCATTCCAAGTTTTCTGAGAACTCTTCATACTGCCTTCCGTAGTGGGAATTTTCATTCCCACTAGTAATGGATGAGAGTACCTTTTCTCCCACAGCCTCACCACCATTTATTGTTACTTATATTCTTGATTATTGTCATCCCGACCAGAGTGAGAATAAAGTCTGTGTAGTTTTGATTTGCATTTCTCTAATTGCTAGTGATACTGAACATTTCTTCATGTACTTATTGACCATTAGTATTTGTTCTTATGTGAAATGTCTGTCCAGTACCTTTGCCAATTTATTGATTAGATTTTTTGGATTTTTGGTGTTAAGCATTTTGAGTTATTTTTATATCCTGAAGATTAATGCTCTATCTGAGGTATTCATGGTAAAGATTTTCTCCCATTCTCTAGGCTCTCTCTTCACATTATTGATTGTTTCCTTTGCTGTGAAGAAGATTAATAGTTTGAAACCATGCCATTTATTGATTCTACTTCTTGCATTTAGGAGTCTTGTTAAGGAAGTCAGTTCCTAAGCTGATATGATGGAGAACTGGCCTACATTTTCTTCTAGTAGGTGCAGGGTCTCTGGGTTAATGCCTAAGTCCTTGGTCTACCTTGAGTTGAGTTTTGTGCAGGGTGGGAGACAGAGATTAAACTTCATTTTGCTGCATACAGATTTCTAGTTTTCCCAGCACCATTTGTCGAGCTGGCCATCTTTTCTCCACTGTATATTTTTGGCACCTTTGTCTAGTATGAGATTACTGTATTTATGTGGGTTTGCTTCTGTGTCTTCTATTCTGTTCCATTGGTTTTCATTTCTGTTTTTGTGCCAATATCATGCCATTTTTGTTACTATAGCTCTGTTGGATAACTTAAGATCTGGTATTGTGATGCTTCCTGCTTCACTTTTCTTGCTAAGGATTGCTTTGACTATTCTGGACTTCTTATTTTTCCTAATGAATTTCATGACTGCTTCTTCTGTTTCTAAGAAGAACATCATTGGGACATGAATAGGAATTGCATTAAATCTGTTTGGTGCTTTTGGTAGTATGGCCATTTTGACAATATTTATTCTACCTTTGCAAGAACATGGGAGATCTTTCCATCTTCTAAGGTCTTCATCAATTTCTTTCTTTAGTGTTCTGTTGTATTCATTGTAGTGGTCTTTTACCTCTTTTGTTAGATTGATTCCCAACTATTTTATTTTTTCAAGTCTAACTAACATGAATGGAATAGTTTTCTTAATTTCTCTTTCAGTTGATTATTCACTGAGGTATAGGAATGAAATTGATTTATGGGTGTTCATTATATATCCTGCTACTTTGCTGATTACATTTATGAGTTCTAAGCTTTCCAGTGGAGTTTTTGGGTCTTCTAAATATAGAATCATGTCATCAGCAAATAGGGATAGTTTGAGTTCTTCTTTTCCTATTCACATATCTGTTTTAGTCAGGTTTTTTGCTGATGTCACTCAAGGACCTGACCTGAACAATTATAAAGGAGAAATAGTTTATTTGAGGGATTATGGTTTCAGAGGTCTTAGTCCCTAGAAGGCTGGCTCCATTCCTTGGGGCTCAAGGTGAGGCTGAACATCATGGTGGAAGAGTGTGGCGGAGGGAAGTAGCTTACATGATAATTGGAAGCAGAAAGAATCTCCACTCTCCATATACAAACTATATACCCCTCACTCATGCCCCAATTCTCACCTCCTCCAGCCACACCCTACCACTTCAGCTACCACTTTGTTAATCTCTATCAGGGGATTAATTCGCTGATTGGGTTAAGACCCTCATTGTCCAATCATTGCTCTCCAAGCATTGTCTCACACATGAGATTTGAGGGGACACCCCACATCCAAATCATAATATTCTGCCCCTGGTCCCCCAAAACTTGCATTCTCATCTGACAATGAAAAATACATTTATTCCATTCCCAATAGTCCCCATAGTCTCAACAGTTCAGAGATTGCTCAAAGTTTGAGTCCAAAGTCTTCTCTGAGGCTCAAGGCAATCTCTCATTGTGAGCTCCTGTAAAATTAAAAGTAATTTAAAAGTATCCAAAATATAATGGTACAGAGTAAACATTTCCATTCACAAAATTAGGGGCATAGAAAAAAAGGATAGTACCAAAGCAAGATGGAAATCCAGCTGGGCAAACAATCCCACAGCTCCATGTCTGGAATCTGGGGCACATGGCATCCTGAAGTTCTCTCCAAAGGACTTGTGTAGTACACCCCTGTGACCTTGTTTGTTGCAATCCAAGTGGCATTTCAGTTGGATTTTCTCTGCTCAATTCCTGCAGCTTTCCCAGGCCAGGATCATGTCCCATTTTACTGGCATTTTTTAATCTCAGGGGTCTCCACTGCATCTTTGGCTTCCTCCTCACATCTCTACACTTTGACTTCTCAGAGGATGTCTGCAAGGACTCCAACGTTGCTGCACTTTGCCTGGCCTCCCAGGCCTTCCTTTGAAATCTTGGCGGAAGCCTCCATGACCCCCTAACTCCAGCATCCTGCATTCCTGAAGAATCAGCACCATGTGGTTGACCCCAAAGTCTACTGCCACCTTGAGCAGTAGCCAAGGCTCCAGGGACCCTGGCTGCAGCAGTCTCTGAGTGTTTGTGTGACTGAGCATATTGAAAGAACTTCCTCAGCCCCCTTGTGCAAGAAGGGTGCCCCACTGGTCTCTTCTTAAGAGAAATTTTTCTTTACTCCCTTGAGCCTGAGATGAGTGTGGTCTTATGAGCTCCTGAGATGCCCTCAAGCCATCTTTCTCATTGTCTCTGGGCAAAGTCTTTAGCATTTTTTTAGTGGCAGTAATGTCTTTAACAATTGCAACTTCCTTAGCCCCAGATTTACTCTCACCTTTCAAGTTCAAGTTTTTTTTTAATCTCTTTGCTGTTTTCTGCTTCTGATTATCACAATAAGTTTTATTAAAAGCTGCCAACAATAGCCATGCCACTGCCTGAATGCTATGCTGCCTAGAAATTTCTTCCACCAGATTAAGAAATCTATTATTTTTTAAGTTCAACCTCACAGAAAGTCTCAGGACACGGGCAAAATGCACACAACTTCTCAGCCAGAACATAACAGGAATGGTGTTTAGTCCAATTACCAATAGTGTCCTCCTTTTCCTCTAAATCCTCTTGAGTCCTCTCTTCATTGTCCATGGTCCTATTAGCATTCTGATCTTCTGAGCTTCCATCAGAATCAGCCATTAACTTCCACTCACAACAACCTAAAGCATTTGCAGCTTGCATTGCTAAATGTCTCAAAATTCCTCCCACCAATTCCAAAAACCTCAAAAAGCTTCTGAATCACGTGCTCAGGTTAGGTATAGAAACAACCCCACTTCTTGGTACCAATTTCTATTTTAGTCAGTTTTTTCACTGCTGTGATTAAGGGACCTGACCACAACAATTATAGAGGAGGAATAGTTTATTTGAGGCTCACAGTTTCAAAGGTCTTAGTCCATAGAAGGCTGGCCCCATTCCGTGGGGCTCAAGGTGAAGCTGTACATCATGGTGGAAGTGTGTGGCAAAGGGAAGCAGTTCACATTATGGTCAGAAAGCAGAGAGAGAAAGTCTCCACTGAACAATTACAAATATACATTCCAAAGCCATACCCCCAATTCCCACCTCTTCCAGCCACATCCGACCTGCCTCCAGTTACCACTCTGTTAATCCCTATGAGGGGACTAATTCACTGATTGTGTTAAGACTCTCACAACCCAATCATTTCTCTCCTGAACCTTCTTGCATTTTCTCATACGTGAGTTTTTGGGGGACTCCTCACAGCCAAACCATAAAAGAATTCCTTAAATTTCTTTCTTTTTTCTAATGCTTCAGCTAGAGTTTTCAGGACTATGTTGAACAGAAGTGGTGAAAAAGGGCATCCCTGTCTTGTTTCAGTTTTTAGAGGGAATGCTTTCAATTTTTCTTTATTTAGAATGATGTTGGCCTTGGGTTTAACATATATAGCTTTTACAATGTTGAGGTATGTGTCTACTATCTCTAGTTTGTCTGTGTTTTGAATATGAATGCATGCAGTATTTTGTCAAATTCTGCACCCCTAAGGACTCCTGTGATTACATTGGGCCCACCTAGATAATCCAAGATTATTCTCCCTATCTCAAGATCCTTAACTTGATCCTGTCATTAAGGTATTTTTAACTATGTTAGTATATTCACAGTTTCTGGGAGTTAGGACCTGGATACCTTTGAGAGGCAAACATTTAGCCTGCCAATTTTTTTTTTTTTTTTTTTGTACTACCATTGAACCCAGGGGCACTCAACCACTGAGCTACATAACCAGCCCTTTTATATATATATTTTTTAGATACAGGGTCTCACAGAGTTGCTTAGGGCCTCGCTGAGTTGCTGAAGCTGGTTTTGAACTTACAATCTTCCTGCCTCAGCCTCCCAAGTATGAGCCATTGTGCCTGACAATCCTGCCAATTTTTTTTTTATCTTCACCAGAGCGGATTTATTTTCTTCATTATACACATGAGATAAATTTTGAAGCTCTAAAAGGATGTGAAGATAACACATATAGCCAATGGTCACACTGAGATTGGCACTGTTGTACCAGAGGAAAATAAAATCATCCAAGCTGTTCACGCAAAACCAAAAGAAGCCTTTATGTTAGCTGGCCAGCAACAATCCCCTTACACCTAAAAGTGGTGTCCCAGGAAATCGCGCCTTTAGTTCTTTGTTGCCAGTGTTTTATAGGGCAGGGTAAGGGATTAGGGAGGGGAGGGATTATGGTGGGGCTGACTCTCTTCTGATGGCACTTTTTGGGGAATATAAAACATTCTGTTGCTATAACATTCCCCACTGGTCTTACCCACATTAACAAATCCTTGTTTGGGAAACTAGCTTTTCAATCTCCAACTTCCCAGACTCTGATGGGTTCCATTCCTCAGTTTGACCAGATTTCTTATTTTACTTTAACTGCCTGTCCTTAATTAGGAACTTTTTTACAGATGTAAGGAGAGGGTGCGCCGACCACTCTTGCTGCTTCAAGCTGGAAGGGGGCGAAGTCTGGGGAAGCAATTTGAAGTTCCTTTTAGAAATCTGGTCATTGAGGAGCAGAAGTCTGCTTGGGAAGAGCAGGTTGTAAAGTCATCTGGGGTGGATGCTTCAATGAGAGAGAAACAAAATGACATAAGTACCAAAATGAGATTAATACAGAATATCATGACATGGTAGAAGTCGATCTCTCTCTTTTGTAACCTCCAGTCCTATTCTAGGGACTAACACAAGTACATCTTAAGGTGCATTAAACTATTATTTATTTTAATTGCCCAAGAATGTCTATGGTTTGGTTTTAACTATTTTGCTAGGTGTTTAAGATCAAGCAGGTCAAATTGACTTGTTCCTGTCTCTTAAGAGTCAGCCGAGTTCTCACAGGGATCACTCATGGGGAATTTGAGAGTAGCTTCTTAGCTTTGTTCTTGTGCTTGGGTGGTGGCAGCTCCTTCATTCCAGCAGCCTCTTCATTCTGGGGCAGGCAGCAGCGCTCCTCCTGGATTCCAGCAGCTCCAAGGCAGTGAATTCTGCCTTGTGGACAGCTGACAGCCCTTTGCTTCCATTCATGGAAAAGGGAAGCTGGTTCCTGCTCACTCCCATCAGCCCCAGAAGGGCAGGGGCCAAGCCTGTCTGGCCCACTGTTGCACCTCCTTGTTCTCAGCAATCTTTGCTGTGTCTCCAACTCTGGGGGACAAGCCTGGAATGCATGGGTTATTGAGAAGCATCCACTCAGATTGAGTTCTGTCCTAGATAGCTCCAAGCTCTGGTGGCAGTGGCATCTGGGCCCAGTGGCTCTTATGCTCTGCCTGTGGCAGTTCCCACAACCTGGAGGCCAATGGCAGCCGGTATTTCCTCGGCTCTGGACACAGCGATGCCTTCTGTGTGACATAGAAACCAGGCAGTGTCTTTTGCCCACTGTCTGCATGGACAAAAACTCTAAAGTTCTGGCAGCAGCGAAGGCAGCAGTGTTGACCCAGAGTTGCAAAGTTCCTTAGAGAAGCTCTCTCATTCCCTGGATGCAGACTGACTCTGAGGGCAAGAACCAAAACTAGTTTTCTTGGCCCCTTTGTTTTAATCTCAATCCTTAAGTTTGATCTTAAACATCCAGCAAGCCAGTTTCATCAGTTATTATCTCATCTATTTCATAGGTGATGGCTTAGTATACTTCTTCAAAATGTTAATCTGGCATCAGCTATAGAGCTTACAAGGAAAATACAAAATAATTAACAACAGTAAAAACATATCTAGTTTGTGTAATAATCATCCTAAATCCTGCCTGAGTTATATATTATATTCCCTATTTGATATCACAGTAATTCTACAACAAAAAAACAACCTTTTGAATATAACTTTAAATGAGCTGAAAGCTGACTTATTTTGGAAACATTCTGACTTGTATCAGGGTGGGAGGCAGACCCTTATTTCAGGTAAGGCAGGGTCTTTTACAATCTTAGGCAGAGTGTTCCAGGTTTGAAGTTATTTTTGCCTCCTCTTAGGACATCATTTTACACAGTTTACATGTATTGTTTCCTGAATCTATGTGTATAGTTGTTTACATAATACATTGCATTTAAAACAAATCAAGGAAAGGCTGAGACCTTTTAACTTTCCTTTTGTGTGGCAAAGTGACCAAATATTTTTTATGTTTCACATTATTAACCTTTAAACAAATCAGGCTCTCACTAACTTTAAATACATTCGCATTTAAATTTTGATCTCAGTGTAAAAAGTAACAAATTTACATATACCCTATTGATAGCAGTTTCTGTTACAAAACATTAAATGATAAAAATAAGTCCCCAATAAAATTTGCCATTCCCCCAAGCCTGAAACGACCAACACAGACAAGTCCAATCTCGAGAACAGCAGGTGGACAAATTACCTGCTCTAAAGACCTGTGTACCCAGAAGATATGGACACATGAATATACAAAGAGCAACCAAATCTAGTTTTTCAAGAAAAAAACCCTAGGCTCTGCAACATAGCATAATACTCCACCAGTTATTTAGCCACAATAGTATAAATCCCAATCTCCAAGACCAATTGCTCCAAAGAATGAAACTTAAAGAAATCCTTGACATTTTAACATATTGATTACACTTTTATTTATATTAGCCCATTAACATTTGAGCTTAGGGGAAAACCTAAAGCAGTTTCTAACTGATGGTCTCACATACATAAAACTACTTAGTTACACAAAAAATTGTTGGAATTTGCCCTTTACCTACACACAGACTTTCTTACCCAGAAATATTTTCCTTTTCCTTTTACTGAATATATTTTGATACCTAGAACTTTCCACTTTCCCTTTCCAATCTGTTGACTCCTTCCTTATTCGTATTCTAAAACAACTCCTATGAAATTTCTAAATTTAGGTAAATTATTAGGATTTCACTTTTAGTAACCTTGCTCTCAGTGATGATACAAAACAATTCCAAATCCCTTTATTTACCAATCCATGAAAACTCCAGATAAGACTAAAGCATGTTACCACAAGGAATTTAAGGTGTAATATATTAACTCTAATTTACTTATTTTACTGTAATAACCAAAATCAGACAAGTTTTTTGAATAGTATTTGCCATCTCTTTCCTGTGGAAAAGTCCTAAAAAAACAATTGATATTACACATTTTATAGACATCAACATTTTATTAATTGACCACCTAGAGACTTGTGAGGTTAGATATATTTTACTGTCATTTATTTACCAAATTTAAATTGAACCTTCATCTCCATTGAAATGTAACAAGATGTTCAAAAATCTAAGTTGAATAAAAAATAGGAATGACCAAAAGTTATGAGCTCAACAATTACTCGACCAGCCGTTAGTTATTCTCAAATAAAACACTCTTTTGTTTTTTCTTTTTTCCTTGGGTTGGAAATTGGTCTCCTACTGGGCTTTTTGCTTCCTCTATTATTATTTCAATATAAGTTCTACTAGAGATTTGGTTCCAGCAGAAACCTGATATCTCAGGCACTTTAACCATTTTTATCAGGACAGGGTTTGAATGCTTAAGAGCTCTGTAATGGGCTTTTATTATTCCTCCTAGGTGGAGGCACATGTCATTTACATATTGTAAAACAATTTGTTGTGGGGGTGCTGTAACACTGGGGGGGGGGGGGTGGACCTGGTTCCTTCTCCCTCATTGGAGGGCGAGAGGGTGGGTGCTGGGGCGCCTCCGAGCCATCTTCTCCCTCCTTCGGCCCCTGGATTTGGAAATGGCTTTTGGCAGAGTTACCTGAGTCTTGAGGGATTGGTAGCAGCGTGAGCTGCATTTAAGCCTCGTCTGGCCTTTGTCATCAAACCGGTGCAGCCTCTCCTAGTTCCCGAACCAGAGGATGCCGAATCTGAGAGGCAATGCTTAAGCCATTTTGGCTTATCTGTTAGCATGTTAAGGCACCTGGTCTGGATGGTTTGGCCATCCAATGCCCTGGGGGAGCCAATCAACCTTGAAAGTGGGCCATTCTGATTTACAAAACTTTCTTAAGTTACATCCATTAACAAAAGTTCTGTAGTCAGCGGCACATTCTTGGAAGTTCTGAAAATTATTTAAAAAACAAGTCAGAACAGTGGGGCATGTGGTTGACTGATTCTGTCCCATAGGAGACTGTCCTGGAGAGAGATGCTACATAGAAAGCAAAGCCAAAACACAGAAAGCACAAATGGCCATAAACCAGATGACAAGACAAAAACAGACAGAGACATTGACCGGCCAGATTAGTCCCCATGTGGCCTACCAGACTGGGCCCACATGGAAGTCCTACCAGACTCTGCACATTGGCCTACCAGACTAGGCCCAAGCCACACACAGTGGCTGAGTGGAACAGGCCCCAGGCGGTGGCTATGCCAGAAGCCATGCGGCAGCTATGCTGGCAGCCAGCCACACGGCGGCTGAGCGGACCCGGCACCAGGCCCCAAACCGGAGGCTGAGCGGACCAAGCCCACCAAACTGGACCCCACGCAGGGTTCCACCAGACTGGACCCCATGTCACCCAGACCAGACTAACAAGACAAATACAGACAGACAATGGCCAACCAGATTAGGTCCCATGCGGCCTACCAGACTGGGCCCATGGGGGGCCCACCAGATTGAACCCACGAGGGGGTTCACCAGACTAGGCCTCATGAGGAGGCCTACCGGGGCCAGGAGTGATGTCTCGCCTTGACCTGGGACTGGTGTAAGCGACTGCATCCAGTCTCACCACGTCCCCCAGATACAGATAGCCGACTCACCGAAAGAGACAGGATATCAGGTGACTTTGGCCAGAAGAGCGTCCTGAAGATGGGCTGGGGTCTCCTCAAGAGTGAGGCTGAGGCACATCTCTCAGGAGCTCCCCTCTACTCAGGGTGGGGGCTCCCAGGCAACCATCACAGGAGGCCAATTTAGGCATGAGGGCTTGGAGAAATCAAGTCTCAGTAGGACCTCCAAATGTTGTACCCGAAGAAAATAAAATCATCCAAGCCAATCATGTAAAGCCAAAAGAAGCCTTTATTTTAGCTGGCCAGCGACGATCCCCTTACACCTAAAAGCGGTGTCCCGGGAAATCACCTCCTGTCAAATTTTTTGACCCACAAGTTCTGCTCAAAGCATTTTACTCCAGAGGAAATGTGCACAGGGATTCAGCTATTAGGATGTTCACATGAAATATCCATTACTGACTTTATTCTGAAAGAAAGAAATCTTCCAGCATTCATAAAAAAGCTAAAGCATTTATTCTTTGTCTTTCTAATTATGGATCTTCAAATAAGAGTAGTGACAGTAGTTCAAATATCATTACTAATATTAGAATCTAATAAAGTTTGGGATTTGGATGGGAACAAATTTATGTGAAGGATAATGTGTGTTGCAGGGCAGGAGAAATGGAGACAGCAAGGAAAGTATGTTGAAATTCCTTTTATTCCCTCTGTATTTTTCATCATTATAATTCCAAATCAGAGTTAATATCAAACTTGTCTCTGGAAAGACTATTTGGATGTCTCTGGATGATACTATCATTAAGAAAATAGCCTTGCTGGACGTGGTGGCAAACACCTTTAACCCAAGTAGCTCAGGAGGCTGACAGGAGAATCGAGAGTTCATAGCCAGCCTCAGCAAAAGCAAGCCAGTAAGCAACTCAGTGAGATCCTGTCTCTAAATAAAATACAAAATAGGGCTGGGATGTGGCTCAGTGGTTGAATGTCCCTGAGTTCAAATACTGGTACCAAAAAAAGAAAAAGAAAATTGCCTTTATTTCTGGATATGACCATTCCACCCTATTAACTAATCATACCTGAGGTTGCCCTGGCTTGCAAGTCTGTACAGGCTTGCTTGAGAATGTTGTGGAGTTCTGAACATCTTTTTGTCTGGAAGCATCAGACTTCTAAGAGCACTGAATTTAAGAGCAAAGAAGATCAGTGAAATATAATACTTGAATGTTACTACTAAGCAATTTGGAATTCTCAATAGACATGCTGGGAATTCAGAGTCCTCTGAGTAATATATGAATCATAAGGAAGAAATCTGTTATTTTTGTCTCTTATTTACACTGTCCTTTCCTCTTCTTTCTCTATTAATTTCTGGGAACTTCCCCTTATCCTTCAGTGGCTCAGTTGGTTTTTACATATTTCATATCTGCTAACATCCCTTAACTTTCTAAATTTCTTTATTTCCACCACTATGCCAACTACTGGCAAGTTTGGTCACACCTAAGAATGTTATCATTTAAAACTGAAATTCTCCTCCGACAACAACCTCCTGTTCCTACTCCTTCCATTTCCTCATGGTGCTGAATCTGCTCTTTGTTTACATTGTTATATTTAGTTCCTTAGTACTGATCAGTACAATGTGAATATCACCAGCCAAAGGCAAAAGATTTTAATATTTTGTGTTCTCTTCAGTCATGTGTTCACCAAATGCATGATTTCGATTATATTTTTAAAGGAATTTAGTATAGCTCATTCAATAGAAATTTTAAAGATGTATTAACATGAGAAAACTCAGGGCAAAGTGTAGTTTCTTTATGAACACTATTTCCCTACTACTGTTTAAATTATTCTATATTTAAATGTATTCAGTGCTTACACCCAGTCCACTTTCAACTATTCCTCTAATCCTGAGTTTTATGCTTATCCTTATGGGGGGTTTTTTTATCCTTGTTTTTTTGTTTGTTTGGTTTTGGTTTTTTCCACTGATGGGATAAAATCCAGGACTTTATGCATGGTATCAAAAGCTCTGCTACTAAACTATACCCCCAATCCCTCCAATCTTAAACTTTAAACTTTTTTTTAATCTTTAATTCTATTTTTTAATTTATTTTTTAAATGTTTATAGACCTCATCTTGATTCATTGTACACAAATGGGGTACAATTTTTCATTTCTGTGGTTGTGCATGGTGTACATTCATACCATTCATGTAACTATACATGTACATAGGGTAGAAATTTTTTTTAATTGAGAAAACACTGAAAGTTTTAGTAAATTATTTAAAGGGACATTTGTTAAGAGGCAAAAGAAGCATGTCCACTTAGATCGATTCATAGTCTTTCACAACATCACATCACTCCAGTGATACCCTGACTTTTCATAGTTGTTACCATATTTGAAATTTGAAGAGTCAGTCCAAAGAGTCAGGAAAAGATAATAGTAAAAACTCTTGGTTTTAGCAAAAATAAGAATGAATGTCATAAAGCGTTTTAGCAAATTAAATTTAATATGTCTAAAATCCATGAGTTAAAATGTATTTTCTTCTTTAAGAATGACACACTCAAGACTTAAAACCCATATAAGACAAATTTTCTTTAAGCAAACTAAAATTGAGGAAATCTTGTTTATCGGTTCTGAACCAGCAAACTAACCTCTTTTCCAAGATTTTCATTTGACTCACTCTTTCAAACTCTATTACATTATTTTAAAAAGCACAGCATCAAAATATCTGAGCAGTTAGTTTAGTGATAGTGTCTGTACAATCCAAACTTTACACTTTAAACACAAGTTTTGCTGGATTTCTTCAATCAGGTCTTTTCAAAAGTGGCCATAAGGTTGTATTCCCCCAAGTTTTCCTATCTTCTCACTTTTCTTGAAACTTTTGCCTGTATCACCTTTTTTTTCTTTATTTTTTTGGATATGGGATTGAACTTGGAGGCACTCAACCACTGAGCCACATCCGCAGCCCAATTTTTTGTATTTTATTTAAAGAGAGGGTTTCACTGAATTGCTTAGTGCCTCACTTTTGCTGAGGCTGGCTTTGAATTCGTGATCCTCCTGCCTCAGCCTCCCAAGTTGCTAGGATTACAGGCGTGCACCACAGTGCCCAGCTTGTATTACCTTAATTTGCCCCAAATTGTACAGATTTTTTTTAATTCAACCATTTTCAGGTGCCTTTTTCCCAGAGTCCTCTAAAGTTCAATTCCACTATGAATGGACTGGATTCTAGGCTTTCTGTATAGACATGAAACTGAGACTTAAATTTATTATTTTCCTAAGTTAGATTCATGAGAGAGAGAGAGAGAGAAAGAGAGAGATGGGTGGGATATGTTGGGAATTGAACCCCAGGGGTGGACAAGTGCTCTACCATTGAGCTATACTCCTAGTCGAATTCACTATTTTTTGAATCTCCATTTTTCTGGCTTTGTTTATTCTTTATGTATGTGAGAGCATTAGTCTCTAATTTTATTAGAACTTATGTTCTGATAACATACTAGGATAGACTATGTGGAAAGTATACTTTTTGAGTCCTAAAATGTCTTTATTCTTCCCTTGTTTGGGGATGACAATTTGGATAGATATGAAATTGTAAAAAGATTGGTTTTCCCTCTTTCATTTGAAGGTAATGCTCCATTGTCTTATGGCAATCCCTGTTGCTGATGAAGGATCTGACACTATTCTGATTCTCATTCCTCTATAATTGCCCTTTACTTTCACTGGAAGCTTTCAAGATATTTCCTTTATCCTTGATGTTTTGAAGTTTCACATTGATAGGATGAAACATGCATCTTTTTTCCATTAATTTTGAAGGGCACTTGGGATGCCCTTTCAAGTGGGAAATTCTTTTCATTTCTGAAAAAACATCTTGTACTTATTTTTGGGTACTTATTTTTGGTAATATTCTCTTCATCTTCTCTAGTGTCTCTGGAGCTCATCTTATTGATATAAAGCCTATTTCTTTCCCTTTTATATTTCCTACCTTCTGCCTTGGTCCTTTTGTTCTGTTTTCTGTGACTATTTTTTAAAGTAGTTGTTGCTGGACCTTTATTTTATTCATTTATTTGTATGCAGTGCTGAGAATCGAACCCAGTACCTCACATATACTAGGCAAGCACTTTACACAGCCCTGTTTTCTGTGACATTTACTCAGTTTTATCTTCCAAAACTTTATTCTGAATATTTTGACAAACCTCTCTCTAATTTCCAAGAGTTCCTTATTTTTTTCTGAATGTTTTCCATAGCATCTGTTTGTTGTTTTATGGTTGCTGCATTTTCTCAAATCTCTTTGTTGATGGTAATAAGTATTGTTGCTTAAAGTACTTATCTGTACTCTGAATCGTTTTATTTGAGATCTGTTTTTCTGTTTGTTTATCTTGCTATTACTCATGTTGCACAATTTCCTACAATTTCTGGGAATCCTTCATTGCATATTAAGAATGACACATTAAATACACACACTTTAGGAGTTGGGGCCTATTATCTGAAAGATAGGTTGGCTATTGTTATAGGACTTACAAATGTCAGAGTGCCAAGACCTGTGCTATAGGGCCATTCAATTTCTCCTGAAAAACACATGAAGATATCTTTTCGTGGGGATAGGTGCTCAGTTGCCTGAAATTCTGGGAAGGGGAGAGGGGTGTGTGGAGGTTTCATTTTCATTTAATGTCTATTTTTAGCTCCACATTATTTCCTATCTTTTCTCATTAAACCAGATACACCAGAGTCTTAAACCTCTCTTGAGTCTTTGGCTGTATGTGCTTCGCATGTATTTTAGGCTGTGGCCTCCTAGTTTCATCTTTATCTCCTTCCCACCTCACAACAACTCTTTTTTATCTTTTAACTCTATTTTTTATCTTCCAGATATTCACTAATGTTGTTTCTGCTGATAGCCCATTTTGGGTTCTCACAATAATTAAATTTATTTCACTGTCAAGTGTGGTTCAGGGTGGCAGGAGCAGGAGGAGATAGATAGACATGAGGTCCTCAAGCTTCCCATGCCCACCCCAGACTATAAAGGCACCACCCAGCCAGGGCTACATACAACTTTTCTGGCCCTCACCTTGGTGGACTGGTGAACCTTGCCCAAGAGCCAACCCAATAAAGTTCTTTTTTAACCACATTTGGCCTATCTGTCCTTTGGTTACCTCCATCTGATCTTACATTTGGTGCCAAAACCCAGAAGGGGTCTTTTGATCTTCCCCATCTGGTAGAGATCAGCTCTCTCCCTCAGAAGGACCAGGGAACTCCTACACCATCCTTTTCTCCTCATCCGAACCAACAGAAGTGGGTTAAGTTCCTTTGTGTTTCCCTTGGCCTTCAGTTGCACTCTCCATTATAGAGGTCTGTCTGAAAATTGCACGTGCACCAGAGACCCCTGCCTGTTCCATTTGAGGCCCCAGCAGGTTGAGGAGATGTCCCAGCCTCCAGTAAGCCCCACCTCCCATTCCTCAGGTGAGCACGATTAGAATTTGGGACGCCTCTTTCTGTTCCTGTTTTCCCCTGGGTAATACTGAAAGGTCATGGGAAATACCAAGTCCTCTTCAGACCCCAAGACTCCTTTGGGCTGTCTATACCTTAATTTTACTAAATTAGGACTTGCCCAAGACTTATGCCATAAGCAGCTGGCTTTTTAACTCAACTGTGGCCTGGCATCAGTATGTTTTAGACAATGGCTCAAAATTGCCTCCAGAGGGAACTTTTGACTTTAAATCCTCACTGATTTGGACAATTATTGTCACCAGAGAAGTGGTTGGGGGTTCCTTATGTTTAGGCCTTTTTGGATCTGTGCTCTTTCCCCTTCCTCTGTTCTACCTGCTCCACTGCCCAGGTTCTCCTAGCACAAGACAGTCCTAACCCTCCCCAACCCTGTTCTTCTGCCTCCTCCTCCTCCTTTTCAGACCTATCCAAAATGCTATTGGTTGCTCCCTCCCACCCACCCCCTCCTTACTCAGGTTCCACTTCCTTCTCCCCTTCCTCCCCTCCTATAGTACCTCCTTCCCTTATGTCCTCTCCTCCTACCTTAACTTCCCATTCAGAAGATCCCTCCCCCTCACTTCCCTGTTCCCCTGTTAGTGCCCACACCAGGTCTCATCAGGTCCCCATTGCATCATCTGACCCAGAGTTCCCTTGACCCCTCCACAAAGTATCTGGCACAAAGGGCATTGTGCTAGTTCACATTCCCTTTTCTCTTCAGGATCTTTCTCAAATTGAAAAATGAGTAGGGTCCTTCTCTGCTGATTCTTCCACCTATATTAAAGAGTTTAAATATGTCTCTCAGGCCTGTGACCTCACCTAGCATGGTGTCTACGTCATTTTCTCTTCCACTCTCACTCCAGATGAATGACTTGCATCCAGTTGATGCCACGAGACCATGCCAACCAGGTCCACCTAATGGACATAACTCTCCCCACAGGTGCAAAAAGAGTCTTTTCCCTGAACTCCAGCAAAAGTAAATCATATGGTGCTTTACTAAAATAATTAATGGCCATGTCATTTTTCTAGAACTCTTGTTTTTTCCTTAAATTCTATATTTTTTTAGCTCATGACATTAATTTTTATTCAACTTGAGTTTTTGAACATCTGTTAACATTGCAATGGAGATTCACCTATGAAAAGCTACAAGGCCTTTGCTTTTCTGTTGTGTGTATATCATGTTGTCTGATATTGTGTTGTCTATGTATGTACATCTAAGTATCACATACATGATATCAAAATTGACAAATAATGAGTGCTCATAAAATTAAAATTTAAAAACATGGATCCAGATACCTTTAATTTATGTGATTTTTAAAAGGTTCAATTTAAATCAGGTAAACAAATGAATGTAAAATGTCTTTAAAATTACTTACCTCACAAGTCTCCAGGTGGTCAAACTAATAAAATGTTGTTTATAAAATGTTAATTGATATTAATCAATTGCTTCTAGGACTTTTCTTCAACGGGAAAGAGATGGCAAATACTGTTTAATACACTTGTCTGATATCTTGTTTTTTACAGAAGAATAAGTGAATTAAATTTGACATATATAGGATTACTCAAATGTGTTTGTTAGAGACATCTGATTAATTTACAAAGTTAAAATGCTAACTGTTAAATAACATCAAGTACTCTTAACTCCTTAAATTCTGTGGGGTAACATACTTAAACACTGTTGGTGTTTTCATAGACTGGTAAATTAAAAGGGTTTAAAATTGCTTTGTGTCATCACAAAAAATAAGGTTACTAAGACTTAAGTTCTAACAGGTACAATTATATATACAAAGGGATCCAAAAGTTTCAACTGTGTTTCAATTAGAGTACTATAAATAACATAAAATACTTCATCTTATTAAAATGGAGTCATTTATCTAAATTCAAAAATTTCATAAGAGTTGTTTCAGAATGTGAACAAAAAGATGTCAACAGATAGGAAAGAGAAAATAAAAAATTCTACGCATGGAAGTACATTTAGTAGAAGAGAAAAAAATGTTTCTGGGTAGGAAAGTCTTTCTGTGATGAAATGGATGAGGGTCTAAGTAAATGCTAAGAAAGTCTGTGTGTAAGGACAAATTTCAACAAGTTTGTGTGTAATTAAGTTGATTATATGTATGTGAGAAAATCAATTAAAGCTATTTAAGGGTTTTTCCTAAAGTCAAATATTAATGTGCTGATATAAACTGAAGTTTAATCCATATGTTAAAATGACAAGGATTTCTTTAAAAACACTAATTTACTCTTAACATTGTGCCTGTTAAGTTTTATTCTTTAGAATAATTAGTTTTAAAAATTGGGATTTATACAATTATGGTTAAACAACAACTGTTAGAGTATTATACTATGTTACAGAACCTAATTTTTCTTTAAAAAACTAAATTAGGTTAATATAAAAACATCAAGATAATTGTGCTACTACTCTTCTTTGTATGTTCAATGTGTTCATATTTTCCAGGTATACAAGTTTTTAAAGCAGAAAATTTATCAAGTTGCTATTCTCTAAACTAAACTTGTCTGTAATGGTAATTTTAAACTTATAAGAATAGTAAATTTTACTGGAGACTTATTTATAGCATTTAATGTTATATAACAGGACCTGTTATCAATAGGATATATGTAAAATTTGTTACTTTTTACACTGAGGTAAAATAATTTAAATGTAAATGTATTTCTAAAAGTTAGTGAGAGCCTGATTTGTTCAAAGGTTAATATTGTGAAACATGAAAGTGTTTTGCCACTTTGCCACACAAGAGGAAAGTTAAAAGCTCTTTTAGCCTTTCATTGATTTATGTTTTAGATGTAATATCATATTGTATTAACTAACCTTCACACAGACTCAGGAAATAAAATATGTAAACTTTGTAAAAGGAGATTTAAAGAAGAGGCAAAGATCAACTTCAGAACTAGAACACTTCACCTGAGATTTGTGAAGAACCCCACCTTACCTGAGAGAAGGCTCTGCCTCCCACCCTGCTGCATGTCAGAATGGCTCCAAAATAAGCCAGACTTCACCTCATTTAAAATTCTATTCAGAAGACTGTTTTTTGTTATGTAATTTCTGTGATCTCAAACAGAGGAATATAATATATAGCTCAGGCAAAATTTAAGATGGCTATTACACAAACTAGATATGTTTTTACTGTTGTTAATTCAATTTTGTATTTTCCTTGTAAACTCTATAACTGTCGCCTGATTAATGTTTTACAGAAGTACTGCTTTAAGAACAAACAACCTAAATCAGAGATACTAAGCCATCACCTATAGGGCAGATAAGGTAATATAGACCCCAATTAAATAAAAGGGGGTAAATAACTGTAAAGCCATAAACATTAAAGTTAAAGCCCAGTACTCTTACTTTATGACTGGTGAGACCGGCTTGCTGGATGTTTAAGATCAAACTTAGAGATTTAGATTAAAACAAGGTAACACCAATATTTGGGCCAAGTAACACCAGTATTTGGCTCCTACCCTCAAAGTCAACCTGAATCCAGGAAACAAGAGAACTTCTCTAAGGAACTTTGCAACTCTGGGCCACACAACCTCCTGTCAGGGAGATTGATGAGACCACTAGAGCATGACAAGCCAATCAGTGCACCTGCTGCAGAGAAGGGTTGTTGAAAAAGGGAGACATCCCTGATGCTTCCAAGGGAAGCCACCTCATCAAGGAGACCCAACCTAATAAATGGCACTAAAGGAGATAAGAAATTGCTCTCAAGTTTTCCATGAGTGACCCCTATGGGAACTCAGCTGTCTCTTAACAGACAGGAACAGGTCAATTTGACCAGCTTGATCTTAAACACCTAGAAAAACACTTAAAACCAAAACATAGCCATTCTTGGACATTTAAAAAAGAAACAATAGTTAAATGTAATTTAAGATGTACACTTATGTTAACCCCCTAGAATAAGACTGGAAGCTACAAAAGAGAGATTCTTAGGCAAGAATGCCTTATAACTCTCAAGAGAAACTGGTCAGAGTTAGAAGTTGTTAGTTTAAGGCTTACACAGGTAGACATAACATGTTTGCTAGTATGATTATCTAGCACTAAGTAACAGAAATACAGAGATCTCTACTACACACAGGTACTTTCTCAAATTCATGTAACCATCCAGGAACAGGAGAAGGAAGTCCAACGCCAACTTGATGCAGCTACTCATCCTAGTGCTGATCCTTTCTCATTGCCCTGGTATGTCAAGGTCTTTAACTTCTCAATTTGTCCAGGGTCAACAATATCTCAGACTGCTTTCTCTGTGCAGGTTTGGACCATACCCTGCTAACAGCTATCCCTATTTGTGCCCCCCTCTCTACCTCTTGAGGGGGTGCCCCTTTTTCACAACTCATCAGGGAACTTTTCTTATTGTTACACTTTTTCTACCTCAGTACCTTGCAACCAAACTATATAGGTCTCTTCCTCAGTGTTTGCTCCTCCAGGATTCTTTTCCTGGTGCCACAGCAACTTGACAAAGAATTTAAATTCCAGTATGCCCTTTACCTTCTGTGTTCCCTCCACTTTAGTTCCCTAGCTGACACTGTACAGTGAAGCTGAATTAACCTGGCTTGCTCAAACTCCCCTTCCCAGGATGAAGAGGATCATTTTCTTACCAATGGTGGTTGGAGTTTCCTTAGCCTCCTCACTCAGCACTTTCGGGTTGGGGGCAGGGGGACTAGGTTGGTTATGCAGTCACCACCACCCAGAGACTAGAACAGCAACTCCAAGAAGCAGTAGAAGCATCTGCTGCCTCTTTAGCCTCCCTACAAAGGCAAATAACATCTATTGCCCAAGTTTCCATACAGAACTGCTGAGCGCTAGATCTTCTGACGGCAGACAAAGGGGGGATACTCCTATTCCTAGGAGAAGAGTGCTGCTACTACATCAATGAAACCAGACTGGTGGAGAAAAACGTTGAAACCCTCAGGCCCCTAAGTGAAAGACTCAAATAATGGCATCAGGAGGATGGTCTCTGGCCAACATGGCTAAACTCCACTCCTGCCACCTGGTTAGCTCCCATCCTTACTCCCATATTAGTGGTGGGACTCCTGTTGATGATGACTTCATGTCTCCTCAGGTTTGCCCGCAATTGAATCAGCGAGGTTGCCCAGGTCACTGTCAAGCAAATGCTCCTGCACTCGACAGCCACCTCCCCACTGATCCTACTTCTAAGCCCTCTCCCCCCAGTGCTACCTAATAAGCAGGAAGTATCCAGATGGACTCTGGTGCCCTATTTCATCAAAAAGGCCGAAATGTTAGGGTGGTCCAAGGTGGCTGGATGGGGGCAGGGCATCAGGCAGTGAAGGAACAACCAATCAGCCTCTGACAGATAAACCCTAATGGCGCCTAGTAATCTCCTGATGGTCAGTGGAGTCCCTGGCCAATCCCAGGAGGACACGAGGTCCTCAAGCTTCCCATGCCCATCCCAGACTTTAAAGGCACCACCCAGCCAGGGCTATGCACAACTTCTCTGGCCCTCACCCTGGTGGACTGTTGAACCTCACCCAAGAGCTGACCCAATAAAGTTCTTTTTAAACCACATCTAGACTATCTGTCCTTGGGTTACCTCCATCTGATCTTACACTTAAACTTCTTGAAAATATTTCCAGCACATGTATTTTCACCAGTTCCTTACCCTCAAATCATGTTTGTCTTGTACCCTAAAAGGGAAAAGTTTGTTACCCTAAAGCAAGCAGTAGAGCTTTCAACAAAGCAGTCAGGAAGACAGAGAGGAGAAGGTATGAAGAAGTTCTCACAAGACATGAAATGGAAGTAGCACATTCTTTGGAGAAGTCAGACATTGAGAAAAGACTGTAGGTCCCAGTTTGAAATAAGAGATTGTAGTGTTAAAAAGCTTATGAAATCCCCCAAGAACTACTGAAAACAGAGGAATTCTGTCTCACTTCCCTTTGGTAATTTTGGAAAGCATCTTTGTAGGGAGCATCTGTATCTCCAGGGAGGAGCACAGCAACAGAGGAACAGTGATATGGCTCATTTAGGCAGCTGGGGTTGCATTGGTGTTTCTGAGTATGCTTGGCTCCCTTGTGGTGCAGAAGTGATGCAGGTATGTTTCAACCTAGAGCCTGTAAATAATAGCCATGGGTAAAGTTTTACTGAGTTCTCAAAACACACAAAAACGCTAACAACAACAACTAACTAGCCAAGTAAAAATTAACAATTGCAAATAGTTTGAAGATAAAGTTGCAAGCAGAAAACAATAGTTTCTAGGGCCAGAGAGGCCAAGATAGAAAAAGACCTATAAGGACTAAGTCAAAAGCCAGCACTGCCAAGAGTAAGAATCATTTTAGCCAACTGTCAGGGTTTCAGAGGACCTTTAAATTCAGGCAACAACTGTATTATATTAGTCAGATTTGTATTAGCACAATGAAATACCCAGGACAATTAATCTGTAAAGAGAAAAGATTTAGCTCACAATTTTTGAGGTGCAAAGGTATAGCACTGGCATCAACTCAGTTCTGGTAAGGGTTATAGATGATGGTACATTTTGGCCACATTACATGTTAGCTCTCACATCTCCTGCTAGAAAGGGGATGGAGACTGGAAGGGGGACAGAATGAACAGAATTTGGGTCCCATAATTCAAAGTCATGCCCTCAATGACCAAAGGACTCGAACAAGACCTCACCTCCTAAAGGTTCCACTGCCTCCCAGGAGCACTATTCTGAGGACCAAGTCTTTAATTATGGATTTTTGGGGACAGTCAAACCAATATCCAAACCATAGCAAGTATACAGAAATAAATATATTAAGGACAGCAAATCTTGGCACTTGAGGCCTTTTGATTAGATTGGTGATACTAATTCTGTTATTTAGGGGATGATTCAACAGACCTTAGAGGAATCTAAAACCCAACTTAACTGCTAATCTGAAGCAATTATATACTGAAAGCTGTATTTACATTCCTCATCTTTATCCTTCATAGGAAAGAACAGACATTTCTATCTAAAGGACACTCAATAATTTATACTTCCAGATTTAAGAGCAAAGCCATGAAGGCCTAACAAGCCAAAGATTTTGGAATAATTATTATTTCTTCCTTAGACATACGTTTGTCTTGTTACATGACCAAGAAGAGTGAGTTAAGAGTTCTCTTTCTCTTTTCTTTCTTCTCTCTTTCTTATTTCTCTCTCTTTGCTAAGAGGCTCCTTATGTAGGACTATTTCCTTTTTGATTCTTTCTTG
Organism: Glaucomys volans; assembly: GCA_020662805.1. Classification (NCBI taxonomy): domain Eukaryota; kingdom Metazoa; phylum Chordata; class Mammalia; order Rodentia; family Sciuridae; genus Glaucomys; species Glaucomys volans. The sequence goes on along the minus strand of JAJEJO010005477.1, from coordinate 242,896 downwards.
AACGATCCTTTACTGGATAATTCATCCTTGTAAAATGTTATATGCCTCTTGCAAGAGGACATCAAAATAGCATAAAGAACTTTGCTCTTTGAAAATAATTTGGCATGAAAGTTTATTTTTATGATAATGATTTTATAAAATGCTGGTATTTAAACACTTTAATAATTTTTCAGTGAAAACACTTTAAAAAATTTTTTTTAGATGTTGATAGACCTTTATTTTTATTCTTTTATTTATACGCAGTGCTGAGAATCGAACCTAGTGCCTCACACATGCTAGACAAGGACTCTACCACTGAGTCACAACCCTGGTCCCCAATGAAAACCTTTGAAAGAAAGAAAATCACCAATATCCTATTATCCTAGTAGGACAACTTTTCATTTTTGCATATTTCCTTCTGTCTGTATGGCACAAACCTTTAGAGCTAAAAGATATTTAAAAATCAAATGGTTTTTAAAATGACTCTGCTCTAATTTAAAAAAATAAATGGTTCAATTTCTTCATTTTCAGATGAGAAAACTAAGACCCAGAAAGCTATGAGTTCAACCCAGGGTCACACCTTATTGTCTCCTCTAAAAGCTATTTTAATGGTAAACTAATAAAAATAGTTGTTAATAAAACATAACTCCCTAATTGCCATTTTTCCCCACTGAGAATGCAACTGGAAAGGGGGAAATATCTCTATTATGCAGTACAATATTACAATTATCAAAGGCAATATCTCGAGAATCTTAGCTGCAAAATCTAGATGTTTTAATAAAAATTCCCGAAACTCTAGGAAGTTTTAAAAAACAAATAGGAAATCAAAGCCTTTGGATTTTAGGATTTGGATTCCAAATTCATTTATTTGCTCTGCCTTGCTACTGCTGCTACTGCCTGCAGATCATTGATTCTGGAGTGCACCCTTCTTGATAAAAAGGCAAATTATAGGTCTTAAAGAGAGCACCTAATTGAAGCTTTCTCTCTCACTGTAATTCAAAGAATTGAAGTAACATTGAGAAGGGGAGTGCTTTGTAGGGAATGTGGATGGCTTTCAAAACAACAGTGTTATAAACAGTTTAGATTCACATTAGTGGAATTTTTAATGTGCTACAGCAAGAAAAGGCCCAAAATGGGAATAGAAAACTGCAGTTCTGATACTAGTCTGTCACTAACCAGGAAGGTAATCAGAGACAATTGTTTTAGTCAGCTTTTTCATCATTGTGTCCAAAAGACCTGACAAGAAAAACAGAGGATGAAAAGTTGGTTTTGGCTCACAGTTTCAGAGTTCTCAGTCCACAGACTCCATAGCTCTGGGTCCTAGGAGAGGCAGAACATCTTGGCAGAAGGACATGGTAGAAGCAGCAGCTCAGGACATGGCAAACAGGAAGCAGAGAGAGCTCTGCTCACCTGGGACAAATTATAAACCCTAAAGGCACCCCGCAGTGACCCACCTCTTCTAGCCCTTCCCCCCTGCATAGAGTTACCATCCAATTAATCCATATCAAGGGATTAATCCATTGCTTAGGTTACATCTTTCACAATCCAACTATTCCAGCTCTGAACAATTCTTGTATTGTCTCACACATGTGCTTTTTGGGGACACTTCATACCTAAACCATAACAGTAAGACATTTTGTTTTTCAAGTTTTGTTGATAAAGTGAGATTAGTGTCAGTGATCTCAGCATTCTTACCCAGCTATAAAATTCTGATTATTTCCTTCATAAATGTGAAAGATATCCTGTAATTCAGTCCCTGGGAAACCCCAGGTGTGAAGAGTTGTCTTTATTAACAAAGCCCTAATATTCTTTTGTTCTCTTCTGATGTAAGCCCTGGGCAGAAACGTGGCCCTTCTTTGGCACCCTGTCCTTCACCTCCCACCTTCATACCCTACCTGTAACAAAACCCCATTGTCTTTTATGTTTTATCACTTAATCTTCTCCATCCAGTCTACCAACACTTCAGTAATAGCCATTTTATCTGAACCACAGGAACAAGTAACTACTTTTCTAAAGTTCCTCTAAGATTGCAATCTGCTTTTATTGAGCTCCATTTTGTTTATTAAGATTTACATATCCATTGGGGTGACCCTTGATTTCTCTTACTCTCATATCCACAATTAGTCAGCAAATCCTATTGGTTTTCTTTTTAAAATATGTCAAAAATAATGACCTCATCTCCACTGTTAACCCAGTCCCACACCAGCTATCACTTCTAGTAGACCTCCTCACTTTTGCCCTATCTCCATTTGGTCTACTCTCAACACAATATCCAATGCAATCAAATAAAACATTAAGCCACATCATATCACTCCTCTGTTCAAAGTGAAATTCCTCACCTACAAAGTCTTAGGTGTCCTAGCCATTGTTACCAATCTAACTCCATTTTCCACTACACTTCCTGTTATGGTTTGGATCTGGAATGTCTCCCCAAATCACGTTTTGAAAATATGATCCCCCAGTGCAGAAAGGTTCAGAAGTGGGGCTTTTAGGAAATGATAGAATTATGAGGACTACAACCTCATCAGTGGATTAATACATTTGATGGATAAATAATGTGAATAGAGTACTGCGTGGTAACTGTTGGCAGGTGTAGCGTGGCTGGAAAAGTAGATTGCTATATCTTGACTCTGGCTTCTCTGTCTCTATATGCTTCTAGGCTGCCCAGAGCTGAGCAGATTTCCCTATCATTCCTTTCTGCCATGATGTTTCTGCCTTAGAGCCTGCTGACCATGGAATGAACCTCTGAAACTGTGAGCCAAAAGAAACCTTTCCTCTTCTAAGTTATTCTTTCAAGTATTTTGGTCACAGTCACAGAAAAGCTAATACCTCCCTGCCTCTGTTTCAGCTACTCAGACCCTCTTACCATTCCTCCAGTATGCTAGAAACATGACCATTTGTGGTGACTTCACACTTGCTCTTTTTCCTGCAATGGAATATTTTTCTCCAGAGAGCTGCATGACCATTTACATCACATAGTAACTTAACACCACCATCCTTTTCTCTGGAGCCTTCTCTGGTCATTCTATCATCTTTTCTAAAATTGTAAGGCTTTGTTTTATTTTTATCTCAGCTTTATCACTATCATATAGCATTTTTTGCTTATTTTTCTTCTTGTCTCTCTTCCCTGAGTAGAGACTTGTGTGGGGTTGTTTTTGTGTGTGTCTAGGAACCCAGAACAGTGCCTTGCACAGTGGGTGCTCAATAAATATTTATTTATTTTTGTAGTGCTGGGGATTGAACCCATGGCTTTGTGCTTGCAAGGCAAGCACTCTACCAACCGAGCAATATCCCCAGCCCAATATTTATTATTGAAGGAACTGTGGAAGACCTGTACCGGTAAGCATAATATCATGCAAAGATGGAGACAGACGCTAGATAAACTGTCGTTTGCTCATGAGAAAAAAACTTTTTTTTTTTTTTTTTTTGGCCATCCATCTTCCTAATCTTGTGTAATAAACTCCATGCCTTTTGTTTTTATATATTTTACCTTTCTTGCCAGATGCTTTAAATGTCAGAAAAAGCATTCTTAATTATTAAAGCCTTAATTTGGTCATTAGGGAATGAATTTCATCTTATTTTCCAAATGTTATTCTGTGCACTTTACTAAATTACACAGTACAAAATAGGTAAGGTCTATTATTTTAAATAGAAATTCCAAGTCTTGGCCCTTGGTGTTTAAAGTACTCAAAATTCGAACATTATAATATAAAACACCGAGAGAAAATATGTGGCTATTATTTGTGATGATAAAATAAAATACTATGCTAAATCAAATTATATTGAATAAGAGGTGGCAGGAACTCCATTTTTTTTTCCGCCGTTTTTTCCTTTATCAGAAAGTTGCACTCGGGGACACACGGAAGAGGTTCGATTTATATCGGTTTAATCAGTCGGCCCCGGAAACTCCGGGAGGGACATCCTCACTCAATGAAGACGACGATGGAACAATTCTGCAGGCGTCGCCGCCTTGAGTAAAGTCCCTAGAGAAAACTCTGTTGAGGTGGGCTCCACGGCATGAGGGCGCGACGCCCTCCGCGCTCGGACAGAAAGGTTTCCACCCCTTTCCTCCCGGTCGGCGGGACCTGCTTCTCCCGGAGGAGCGCTCACGGCCTCCGCTCCTCCCGGTCGGCGGTGCGGCCAGCCCGTTAGCTACAAGCGCGGTCCGCACGTCCCGCAGTCGCGCCGCGCCCCAGTTGGGGAAGGGGGGAGGGGCGGCGGCTGGCGCTGCGTCGAGTTTCCCAGAATTCCCAGCGGTCGCGGGGAAAGTTTACAGGACGCAGGCGGCGGCGGCGGCGGCGGCGGCGGCGGCGGCGGCGGCAGCGGCAGCAGCAATAGCGGTTACTAGGCTGCCGGTGCGGACCATGGCCCTGGCCCGGTGTCCTTGGCCTCTCCTTACGGCGTCCCTGAGGCAGCGTCGCGGCGAGGGGAGACTTCCGGGAAGGAACTGACATGCGACTGAGCGGCGGTCGGCGCGCTTAGCGCCGCGAACATGCGGCAGTCCCTGCGGGCGACCCCGGGCTGCGGAGAGGCGGCGGCGGCGGCTCGGGAGGGAAGGAGGCGCCGGCGGAGGTGGCGGCGGAGACGGCCGGCGCCTGGCGCGGAGCCCTAGGGAGGCTGCTTGGCGCGGCCTCGGGCCTCGTTGAAAAGGATGCTGTCCCGAAAGAAAACCAAAAACGAAGTATCCAAGCCGGCCGAGGTGCAGGGGAAGTACGTGAAGAAGGAGACGTCGCCTCTGCTGCGGAGTGAGTGTAGACGGCGGGGCGCGCCCACACCTGGCGGGGCGGTAGCGGGCAGCGGGGATTTGGTAGGGGCGCCCGGCGGGGCTGCTCCTTCCACTTTGGTCCCTGGGTAGTAGTTTGTTTTTTCTTGTGCTTGAAGTGGTGTTTGTTCATTGAAAGTCGGTGAAGAGTAGGAAAGGAGTTCGACTCCCGCCCTTCGCCGCCCCTCCAAAATAAACTTCCTTGCCTCCCTTGACAGTGCTGGTGTTTTGGAATACTGAAAGAAAAAGACTGTAGAAGATAAATCGTTAATCCCCTGATGCTGTAGAAATAAAAGTGATTAGACAGTGACACTTTTTCCTCTTCTAAATATGTCGAGATGTGCCTTTGTTTGCAAACACTGTGGGTGTCACCGGTGCCCCAAGTAGTGCAAACTCTGGGGACAGCAGGACTTGGATCTGAGAAGATTATAAAGCAGACCGTCGCTCTTGTAGTGTGCTACCCAAACCAATTTACTCTTAAATCGCAGAGTAGGGGAGCCAAAACAATTGGTACTTTCGCCATATTCGTGAGATTCCAAAAAAAACAAACTTCTCAAAAATGATTTCTCTCACATCAGGGAAGTTACCAAGATCTTTTCTTTGTATTACTTCTAATAGGGCATATTCTCCCCTCCCCCGCCTTTCTTCCCAATCTAAATATTTGACTCATTTTTAAGCTCAATTTCTTGAATTTTTAATTCAGTGTTTAGGACATTCCGTTCGTGAAGTAAGGAGTTAATCTTTTGGTGCTCATACTGCGTGCTGGGCTCTTTGTGTAAGTTTCCTTCTTGGAAGCTGGTAGTAACCTTGTGATTTAAGCATTACCTCATATTGTAATTGGGAAAGCTGTTCATAGTTTCCCAGTATTTGCCCAAGATCACACAGAAAGAGGTGGAGAGCCTGCTTTTCCATTGTGGCCACATTGTTAGCCTTATCGATTTATTGTAGTAATTGCTGTGCTTTCAACAAAATATATGAGAGGGGTATATCAGTAATTTGAAACGATTTTTAAACTTGTTAACAACTTGGTTTTCAGTTGTACATGCTGTTACATTTTTAGGTGTTTTAAATGATAGCTTCCTGTTTGCTGTAAATAAGGTTTATTAAACATTACTTGAAATCATGGCATATGGTACATCATTTAAGCAAATAATGAAACCAAATTTTGTTTCTGTCAACTGTTAGCCTTATTTATTCCTATATTAATTTGTTTCAGTGTTAACTTATGAAGCTTATTAATGGAAGTGCCTTATTGTTTATTTAATAAACTAATAAAATGGGTTCCATATCCAATTTTCTTCATGTTTTAAAGGTATTTACTAACAAAGAATGTCTAAGCTATTTTCACGTTTGGTAGCGCTATTGTCCTGAAAGCCATTGTTCTGCCATTATCGTCTGTTCTGAATTGTAATTATTTGTTCTTAAAGGAGCCATAATTTAAGACTTGGTGTTTGTATTCTCATTCAGCATTTATGTGCTTCTTTCAAATGAGATCTTTTAAATTCCATATCTAAATTTTTGGCTTTCCAGTTTTCATTTACTAGTACTAGTTAATTCCAAGAGTAGAAACACAGAGTTACTAATTTTAAAATCTCTTTCTTGGTTTTGGGTTTAAAAAAATTTTTTTTTAATTGAGATTAAAGTCAGGAGCTCTTTGCCACTGAGCTACAGCCCCAATTCACCCCCCCCCCTTTTTTTTTTGGATGCTGGATCTCTAGGTGTCTGAGACTGGCCTTGAACTTGGAATCCTTCTACCTCAGCCTCCTAAATCACTGGAATTACAGCCTAATTTTAAAATCTTTTAAAATAAATTCAGTTATCTTTGAAATTGTGTTTGCTGAAAGAAGAAATTTTGGCAATTTCTAAAATGGAGTTTTAAAAACAAAACAAAGTATAGCCACACTGTTGACTATGTATTGATTTGTTAGGTTATTTTCTATTTTTATGCATTAATTCACGAGTATTTCATTGATATTTAGTTCATAGGTAAGCTTATTGACATTTCATCATATTATGTATGGTAGTATGCAGAATACATTTAGTTCTGGCCAAGCTTACACAGCATATTCATACAAATTATAAATCATTTGGGTAGGAAAATAATAATCTTCCTCAATTTAAAATACCCAACTACTATCTTAAATCAAAATTAAAATTTTGTTTCCTTAAGTCCATTGGTATTTCGATTAGTAGATGTAAATGAACAGCTTTAGAAAAGTTTATTGAAATTGTAATTTTTCTCTTATTATAGATCTCATGCCTTCATTCATTCGGCACGGTCCAACAATTCCAAGACGAACTGATATCTGTCTTCCAGATTCAAGCTCTAATGCTTTTTCAGCTTCTGGAGATGGAGTAGTTTCAAGAAACCAGAGTTTTCTTAGAACTCCAATTCAAAGAACACCTCATGAAATAATGAGAAGAGAAAGCAACAGATTATCTGCACCTTCTTATCTTGCCAGAAGTTTAGCAGATGTACCTAGGGAGTATGGCTCATCTCAGTCTTTTTTGACAGAAGTTAATTTTACTGTTGAAAATGGAGACTCTGGTTCCCGATATTATTATTCAGATAATTTTTTTGATGGTCAGAGAAGGCGACCACTTGGAGATCGTGCACACGAAGACTACAGATATTATGAATACAGTCATGATCTCTTCCAAAGAATGCCACAGAATCAGGGGAGGCATGCTTCAGGTAACATAATGTTATTAATAGTATATTAGTTTGTCTTTATTGACATTTCAATATAATATTTGCTCTTCTGAATTTTCCTGGGAAGCCAACAACTACTCTTAGAGAAACTTTTTCCATTTCCCATTTTGTCAGTCTTAATTCTGCCTGCTAGCAAGTAGTTACCAACCTGTACTGAATGACAGAATTATTGTGTCCATTTTATTTTATTAACTGATGTTATATAAACTTATTACTTTATCTCAAGACCATCTAGACTATTAATACTCTTAAACATGGAAAATTTACTGTCTCTGGTTGGTTTGAATTTAGATTTATGTTTGGTAGAAGGGGAAGCTTAGGTCTTTAGACAACCGGGATTTAAACCTGAGAAAGGAATAGAGGATAGGAAGAATTGAGCATGGTGAGACTTACTTCATGAAACTTCACACTGTTTCTTTGAACATAACTTTTCATAACTCAGTAACTTCCCAAGTTGATTACAAACACTTACTATCAAATGTTTAATTTTGTGTCAAACATCTCTTTTTGTTCTTTTTATAATGCTCAAAAATATTAATCATATAGTTCAGGAAAACATCTACTTTCTTAACTCCTGACTTCTACAAGGATCAGAAGAGATTGGAGAAATGTTACAGTTCTATTTTATTCCTAAAGTACTGGATTACACAAGTTAAACTGATGCAAACCAAATTAAACTTTCTCATCTGATTATTTTTTCCTGCCTAGTAAGTTGTAGGCTTTAAATTTGGCAGAATAAAGATAAAAAATTTGTGCAACAGATTTTTTTTAACCTATTTTATCTTCAAATAAGCTGACTTAATAGTTTGGAATATGAGTATTTTTATTATAGGAAAAATTGTATTCATTTATTATAATCATTTGCATATCTCACATTTTCCTTGACTCTCTTGGAGTACCTTATTTGGGAAAACAAAATCAGTGTATACACAACATTCACAGAAATGTTCAGTGTTGTATTTTGTGGTCCTGTCTGATAGGGAGTCAGAAGAGAGATCACTGTAGGTTGGAGCACTTTGAAGAATAATTCATAGAGGAAGTAAAGTTTGAACTGGGCTTTGGGCTTGGACTTGAGATCAATAGAGCAAAAGAAAGACATTTTAGGTAGAAAGCTATGAATAGCCAAGTAAAAACATCAGGCAAGGTTTAAATTTAGGGAACTCTGTAATTTGGCCTTGTTTAAAGAAGTAAAATGTAAGATGAAGATTTGTTATCCCACAGCTTCCTTAGACTTGAGTGAAGGAGAAGACATTGTGTTCTTCAAAAAGACAGTGATTTTTATGAAAGCAGTGTTTAAAGATTAATTTTGTAACAATATTGAGGGTAAATTAAGATAGCTCCCTAGAGAAAAGAGAATTGTAAGTACCAGTGTTAGTGGAGAGAAAGCAGATCTAGGATGCATTTTTGAAAGAATGAGTATTATGGGTTTGGAAGAAAGTAAATCACTGAAGTTTTGAAAATTGGGAAATGCTATGGAATAGTTGATAAGAGCAGCTTATTTTATGAAAGCTGACATTATAGTCTCATTGGAACATTAAATAGAAGAGGTTTTCTAGGCATGTAGAATTACTGTCAAGAGCATGGATGAATGCTTTTTTTGATTTTAAAGACCTAGGTTAAAGGATTAAGATTTGCATAGAGGATTTATAAGTTATTTATAATATGCAGTTCTGAACCTCAGAAATAACTTGTTGCATAACTAAAATAAATTTTAAAAATGAAGCTTGTTTATATTTTCTTTTAGACTATTAACTGCTTATTATAGGACATTTGCAAAATGCAGCCAAGTATCCATCTACTAGAGATTCTTAGTATATTAGTTATTTTCTTCAACTTTCTCCATAACAAATGCTTCTTTTAAAGATTGTTGTGATTATACTCTGAACAGTTTTGTGTCCTGGGTTTTACTTGAGTTTCTTAATGTTTTATACTTTTTATGAGTGCCTTTAATAACACCATAATATTTAACTTTGGTTTGTGTTCAGTGGTTAATATTTTAAGTAAGTTAATGAAGACCTGCTTTGAACATTTAGAAAAGGGAAAAGTGGGACACTACGAAACTAATGGGACTTGGCCACAAAGAGGGTTTGAGAGGGAAGAGTCAGGTATGATTAGCATAGCACCTGACAACGTAGGAGTTTATTTAAAAATATAAATGACTGAATGAATGAATGAATCCAGAGGTTTCAGATCTGGAAACTTAAAAACTTAAAATTTTTGTTAGCTGAGGGGGAGCAGGAATAATAGGTGTGTTTATTCTTAATACAGCTTATTTGTTGCTCTTTGCCCTCACCTTTCCCATCTTTATATTGTAAACATAACTGATAGCTCACAAAGGTTGAACATCCCTGATGTAGTCACCTTTTGTGTTGCTGTGACCAAAATACCTCACAAGAACAACTTATGGGAAGACAAATTTATTTGGGGCTCATTGTTTCAGAGGTTTCCATCTGTAGATGGCTGAGTTCGTTGCTCTGGGACCTAGGAGAAGTAGCACATCATGGGGGAAGGGCCCAGTGAAGGACAAGAGCAGAGAAGTTGTCCTTGGTAAGGTTATGGCTCTCACAATCCAATCATTCACCTCTGAACATTCCTGCATTAATACTGGAACTTTTGGGGAATACCTCATATCCGAACTATAATAATCCCTGATCTGAAAAGTGGAAATACTCAAAAATCTGAAACTTCTTGAACACAGACATAATGCCACATATGTAAAAATTCTTAACCTCACCGAATGGGTTGCAGTCAGACTGCAGGTGCATTAAAAATACTGGATAAAATTACCTTCCAGGTGTGTGTATAAGGCATATGTGAAACATACACAAATTATTTGTTTAGACTTGGGTTCCATCCCCGAAATACCTCATTTTGTACAGGCAAATAATCCAAAATCCCCCCAGAAAAATCCAAAATTGGAAACACTTCTGGTTCCCTAACCATTTTTGAAAAGTATGCTCTACCTATAATACTTTTCTTCCTGAGCTTTCCATATTTAAGTGTGAAGAATTAGTAATAACAGGTTAAAATATCATGTTAAAATTCTGATTTGCAAAATACTGGTGAGGAAATTCTCTCAATCTTGGAGCAATCTTATAGGAGCAATCTGTCATGGTTTCTGTAAATTTAAAGACAAATTTTAAAGCATCTTTTTCCAGTCACAACTTAGAAATAAAGTGCAATTTAGCTGGACTTTTTTTTTTTTTAATTAAAGGATGTCCTTTTTAAAAATAAGATCTGATTTCATGGAATAGCCAGATCTGGTTTTAATGACAGTAGGCATCTATGTTCTCTTTCTCCAGATCCTTTAATATCAGATTGCGTTAGAAATAGTTGCAGCAATTTGAAGAGTCTTTTGTAATAAAGTATTCTTACCCAAAACATTTTTTTAAAGATATGCATTTATTACAGCAGTCATACATTGCTTAAGAAACTTCATTTAATAACATTAATGTGTATCAGGGCAGTACAGATTTAATGTGTTACCTTCTAAGAAAATAGTACTTTTTTGAAGGAATTCCTTAAGTTATGGGGAAAGATGAACAATTATTAACCAAACAGAAAAACCTAATAACTGTCTATTCCAGCAGGGAAAAATTTGATTATGAAACAAAAATAGAACATTTTTTAATTCATCTTGAAAAGATTCATTTTCAAGATTTAATCTGGATAGGGCTCAAGGAATTTAAATAGAAAGGAGAAAGCAAGTTTGTGGGAGAGTAGGGCTGAGTTGTTGACAGTTGATGTTCATAAGCAATAAAATGGTTACTAATGTAATAAGCATAAAAAGAATGGAAAATTTGTTTTGAAATGACTTAATAACAGTAGTAATTCCTGCCCATTAGTTATTACTTAGACTTGTAGGAAACACCTTCTCTCAAAGGGGTAAATACATTTTCTTGAATTTAGCAGGGGCACAAAAACAAGTTGTATGGAATCTTAATGAGTTTTAAGAGGGCTTAGGAAATTCAACAGTTAGCTCTGAAATTTGACCTTTAACATTTTTGGCCAACGTGTCAATCTGGCACTTACTGTATGTGCCAAAGGAAGGAATCCTGCTATTAACAGGAAGTCTTTAGTTGGAATACTAAAAGCAGATTGAATTTCTTTGTTCTGCACTTAAATTACTTAGTTCCATGCAATTTTAAATAAAATATTTTAAAAATATTTTTCAAAGTTTTAAAGATCACAAAATTGTATCAATATTATAAAAATAAAACTAAAAAGTGTCAGGCCTTACAAATGATAGTTAATCAGAATCATTTTTTGAGGAGAGGCTGATAATCTTTAGACACACAACTTCATCCGTAATTATTTTGCAGAGGAACAGAGAAAGCAGTTAGTTTGGTTCAATACTGAGGTCTTTTTATCAACATCCTGATTATAATACCAGCAGTAATGTTTAGTATTTATTACTATGGACCTTGTGGAACTTCTTTAGAATTCCAGATTCCATTTTATTCTCTTTAGGCACTACAAAACCAGAATTTTTTTTGACTTATAAATGTAGTCTCAGAAGTATTTTCCTGGTTATATGAGGTTAAGTTTTTTGAAGGCATATCTAAGTGAAAGATTAGTTAAAACAATGCTTTCTTCATCTTTAGAAAATCTTGTAATTAGCTTGTGATGTTTTACTTTATATTAATGGAAAATGTTTGTGCAGCTAATTCCTACAAATGGAAGCTGTTTTAAGGATAATTTATGAATGTCCCTTATTCTTTCCTGGGACTAACTGAAATTGTGGAAACACTAGTTTGTTTCTTGTAGCACAGAAACAAGTTTTCATTTTTCTGTACTGATTTAGTTCAAATTTGGTAGCTTACTTTTTCTGTTATTAGTGACTGTCATATTTTTTAAAAAATTTTAATTGTAGATGGTGCACAATACCATTGTTTTATTTTTAGTTATTTTTATGTGGTGCTGAGAATTGAACCCAATGCCTTACACGTGCCAGGCAAGACTCTACCACTGAGCCACAACCTTAGCCCCTCTCATATTTTTTTGAAGAGCTGTAGATAAGTTTTTGTTGCTAAGATTACGTGGTTACTAATAAGTTTGTTATTTGATCTTACACTATTTGGCATCTTTGGTAAAACTTACTTACTTGAACTTTTGTTTCCTTATCTGTAAATGGGTTGTGATAATACTACCTCATAGAGCTTTTTTGCTGGAATACTTCATAGGTGGTGATGTATACATTGTATTGCATTGGTTCTGGAGACAGAATGACTGATTTCTCTTTTTGTGGTGATAAGATTGATCATGTACCAAAAAAAAATGATGATTAGTCAGATGTCAGTGGGATTCATCAATCAAGAAGTTCTACATCAGCCTTTTTCTATGGCTACCATTAGTGATCATTGACTAGATCCAGATTTCATTAGGTGCTAAAAATTGTGGTATTTGAATTCTTTTATTTCTTCTGTATTTTTTGGAATTATATAATAACGAACTTTCATTTATCAATTATTTGGTTGCTGTTCATTTAGGAAAGATGAGATAGATCTCACTAGATCTCTCCATTCATTTATTGTTTTCAGAATAATGAAGTGGAACCCTAGCTACTTCCAGAGGTGACTAGTGAGTTTTTATTTTGGATGTCATCATGGACTCATGGATTTCTTTTTTTTTTTAATTCCAAGCTTATTTGGATTTTGGATTTAACTAGCTTTTCATTAGTATCCATTTTCTGTTCCAGGGTCCAATGCAAAGTATCACATTTCATTTAACTGTCATGTCTCCTTAGTCTTCGTGGGTCTATGCTAATTTCTCAGTCTTCTTGTTTTTCATAACCTGGACAGCTTTGAAGAGTACATATCAGAAATTTTGTAGAATGTTCCTTGATTTGGATTTTGTTTGATGTTTTTCTCATAATTAGACTGAACTTAATAGTTTTTGGAAAGCGTGCATATATCATGCACAAGGAGATACATGATACCTTTATAACTGGTAAGTTAACTTTCATCACTTTATCAAGCTTCTCCATGGTAAAGTTACTATTTTCCCCTTTCTGTATTCTATTCTTTGGTGGGGAGTCACTCAACTCTTAAGAGAGGTAGGTGGGTTGAGCTTTACCTCCTGGAATGGGGAATATATAGACTTCTACAAATACCTACATATGTGGAATTCTTCAGTGAAGAAAATTTTGTCTCTTATTTAGTGTATGATTCCTATCAGTATAGACTCCAGTATATTGTTATTTATATGCTTTGGTTTATAATCTGTTAGGTCCTTTGCTTTATTGCTCAAATTGTTCCAACTGTGACCATGAGGAGCTCTTTTAGATGGCTTACCATCTTTTTTTTTTTTTTTTTTTTTTTTTTGAGTAGTACCTTAGTTTTCGATTACTACAAAAAAAATGTTACTTTTTTCTGTTGTCATTGTATTTTCCCTGCTCTAAGACCTTGCATCAGTGTAGGTCTCCAAAGTGAACTTATGATTGTGTTTCAATTAATTACAATGGTGGTTGTTTTGATGTTTAAATTTTTCCTTCTTTGGCCACTGGAACCCATTCAAAGTTAGTTCTCTTTGTTTGCACTTTGCTTTCTAATGTGATTATATGTTCCAGACTCATTTTATATATTTCCTATGTCAGCTATGGAACCAACCACTTATCCAAGGATCCCCGGTTCCTTTCAGTAGGGAAATAGTGTATGGGAATCACACACTTGTATTCCTTACTATTGGGTGGATTTTTGTTTCTAGACCATTTTAATGCACATATCTAGGAAATGTGTTTTTTGGAAACAAATTTATCATGAGTTTATGTTGGGAATTTGAATATAAGATTTCTAAGTTTTTACTTTTTGCTTTCTTTAAAACATTTTAATTGTGTTAAATGTGCATAACATAAAATTTACCATCTTAAGCATTTTTGTAGTATAGTTCTGTAGCAAGTACATTCACCTTGTGCTACAATACTTTTTTTTTCATACTGGACATCATGGTTTCTCTGAACAATTATAAAACCATTCATTTGCTTTATAGTACATTACTAGTTTTTAAAATAGTACCAGTATTATTAATATTATGATTGCTAAATAAAGTGGAAGTATTATTATTATTATTATTATTATTATTATTAGCTTTAAGATGTTTCCCAGTCAGGAAATACAATTTATTGTATTCAAAATTCACTTTGAATAATTTTGTCAGTTATGGTTAAGCCACTTGATGTATACTTTAATTTGCTTCATTTTGTTTTCCTACTGTAAGGTATTGCTTCTTCTAAATTTTGATATAATTTTGTTTTATAGGACATTTAGAAGATTCCAAAATCAAAGCTGTAAATCAAATTCATTAAGAAAATTACTTCTCTCCCTGTCCCCTTCTGCTTTGTTCCCTTCCTCCCGCACAGATAACCATTTTCACTAATTTTATTGTATCCTTTCATTGCAGCATTTTATGAAAATAATTACAAATCTTTGTCTATCTGTACTCATCCTTCTCTTTCATATATCTTGCTAGTTATCTGTTGGTGTGTAACATATTGTTCCCAAACTCAGTGGCACAACAAACATTTATCATATCAGTTTATGTGGGTCAGTATGTCAGAAGCATCTTAGTTGGGTAATTCTGACTCACAGTCTCATGAAGTTGTAGTTCAGATGTCAACTGGGGCTGTGGTTGTCTGAAGTCTTTGTCAGGGCTATGAGATTCATAGAAGACTGTTAGCAGTAGGCTTCAGTTCTGGTTTGAGGCCTCAGTTCCTCACTATACGGACTTCTCTTGACATCTGGCTTCCCCCAGAATGAGTGACCCAACAAAGAGCTTGACACGGATGGAAGCCACAGGGTATTTTATATTCGATTATCAGAAGTCATGTGCCGTCCTTTCTGCCATAAACTGTTTCTCACACTGACAGGGAGTGAATGAATATTAGGGGTACAGGGATCCTTGGCCCAGGGCCACATTATGGGCTGCATACCACGTGTGTATAAGCTGGTATGTAATGCAGATTCTCTTTTTTCAATGAATAAATCCTGAATATTACTCCAAAGCAGTAAAAAGAAATCATCTCCATTCATTTTTACAGCTGCATAATACGGTATTCTGGTCTGGTCTGTGACTATAATCACAATCACTCAGTGTCCTAATAGAGATTTGGTTTATTTTTAGCCTTTCATTACTACAGATGATGCTACAATGACTAGCTTTATGCATTTGCTATTTTTTTGTGTTTTGTATTTAAGTGAACACAATTTTTTTAAACCACCTTACATTTAACCTGTGAATAAATTTACATATTCTCCTTTACAATCTCAGAGTTTGAATTGAAGCTTTTGCCTTAATTTTAAAGTTTTTTTCTGAAATATTTTTGTTGTTAGTGTTTTCATATACGTAGCAATATGGTTGACAGACACACTACTATTCTAATCTGGGCAAGGGATCCTTATTTACATATTTAGGATTACCAGTATAATTTCAGAACATATGAAAAGTGTTTCTTTTTCTGTTCCTTAAAGTAAACCCTTTGCCTTAGTTTCCAGCCAAGTATAATTTTAAGAACTCCTCAAAGTCAGCTGGAAACTTTTTGACAGATGTTTTGTTCTGGAATAATAGTCTTTCATACCTGAATGGTAACCCAGTCTTTCTTATTTTGAACTTTCAGATGTATTCTAAATTTGGCAGTTGGAGCCTTGTGGGTTTTTTGGCAGTTTCTGTTGACACTAAGTTTTAATTTGAATGCTATATTTTTGTATTATTTAGGACAATTATTTGTATTATTTAACATTTATGTTAAAATTCTGTCTGGGCTATAAACATTATAAATAACTAGGAGTAACAGCAGAATGAACTGGATACTGTCTTCTCTTTCCTCTTACCACCAACACCACACCAGTGATTGAACCCAGGGCTTTGTACACAAGCTATGCAAGTACTTCATTCACCACTGAGCTCTGTTCCCAGCTCTTTTCATTTTGTGTTGAGACAGGGTCTTGCTCTTTTCTCCAGGCTGGCCTAGAGTCTGGCCTAGTCTCAGCCTCCTTAGTAGCTGGAATCATATGTAGATGGGGTAGATACTTTTGTTAATGTGTGTCTAAAATCAAATGGCCATTATTTGTGTGAGTATTTCTAATCTCTCAATTCACTAATCTATGTTTCCTCCACTAATACTGTACTGTCTTCATTACTACAGGTTATTTTTTTTTTGGACATTCACTATATACTGTATTCCATAGACCCTGTTCTAAAGACTTGGATGTATCTTTGAACAAAACAAGGCTTCCTATCCTGTGGATCTTCCTTTTGAGATAAGAAAAATGATATCAATGATAAGAAAGGAATTTAAAAATTATTTACTAAGTGTATAGGTTAAAGTGATTTTTTAAAAAGGTAAAAACAAAGTGGAATCTGAGAATTGTAGATTGTCATAGTGTAGTAAGAATGAGTTTCATTAAGACTTTTTGTTTTGGTGGTACTGGGAATTGAAACCAGGGGTGCTCTACCACTGACCTACATTCCTAGCCCTTTATAATTTTTTATTTTGAGACAGGATCTTGCTAAGTTGCCCAGTTGGCCTTAAACCTGAAATCCTCCTGCCCCAGCTTCCCAGGTTACTGGGTTACAGGCATATGCTGCCACATCTGGTGGTCATGGAGAAATTTAAGAAAAGACCTGAAGAGCACAAATGAGCAAGCCAAGCAGCTCTCTGAAGGAAAAATGTTCTAGGGAGAATGAACAGTTAATTCTACCATGTTTGAGAAGAACAAGGAGGTAGATGTGGCCGGATCGGAGTGAAATGTGGGTAGAAAAATAGCAGCTTAAGTCAGAGAAGGAATGGAAATCTAATCAACAGTAGACATGAGGTATCATATTAGAGATAACTTCTACCAAGTAATGATATAGCAAAGATAACTTATACACAGAATTAAGGAAAAACTGAGCACAGCCTCTGTTTTTAATCTTACAGATTTAAGATATACAGTTCTAAGTTTTAACATGTATAGATTCCTTTAATGCCAGCACAGTGAGTATATGAACATTTCCATCACCTCCCAAAATTCCTTATGCTGCCCCTTTATAATTCACTTCCACCTTCTAGCAACCAGTCTTTTGCCTTAGTACACGGTCTTGCCTTTTTAAGAGCCTCTCATAAATGAAATTGGATAATTCATAGCCATTTGAGACTGTATCTTTTCATAATGCTTTTGAGATTCATCCATATTGTTGCATGTACCAATAATTAATTCCTTTTTTTTTTTCCTGAGTAGATTCTGTTGTATGATTATACTACAGTTTGTTTATCCATTCTGTTGAAGGATATGTGGATTGTTTCCACTTTGGTGCAATTATAAGTGCAGTCACTGAAAACATCCACATATGGGTTTTTGTGTGAAGATGAGTTTTCATTTCTCTATGGTAAATATTTAGTAATGAGATTGCTGTATTATATAACACTTTAATTTTATAAAAAGTTTGTAAAAACAGCTAAACTGTCTTCTAGAGTGGCTGTAGCATTTTGCATTTCCAGCAGGAGTGCATCAGAATTTGTCAGTTTTGTTTGGCTGTTCTCATAAATGTATACTGTCATCTTATTGTGGTTTTAATTTGCATTTCTCTGGTGTTCTAAGCATTTTTTATGTGCTAATTAACCATCTATATGTCTTCTGTTGTGAAGTGCCTGTTAAAATCTTTTGCCTATTTTTTAAAAAATTAAGTTGTTTTCTTCATGTTGAGGTTTTGTTTTGTTTTGTTTTTCCTTTCAGTGCTTGAGTTTAAACCCAGGGCCTTGTGCCTGCAAAACAAGCACTCTACCACTGAGCTGTATCCCTACCCCTTTGTGTTGAGTTTGAGGGTTCTTTATATAGTCTAAAATCCTTTGTGTAATGTGTGATTTGCAGATATTTTCTCCCAGTTTATAGATTGATTTTCCTACCAATGTCTTTCCCAGAGCAAACATTTATAATTTTGATGAAGTCCAAAGTATGAGTATTTTTCCTTTATGGATTGAGCTTTTAGTGTCATGGTTATGAATTCATTACTTGAGATCATAAAGATTAATCTTGTTTTTATAAAAAAATTTTAATTTGTTCTTTTTAGATATGCATGATAGTAGAGTATGTTTTGACATATTACACATACATGGAGTAATCTTGTTTTTCATTTAGATAAATGATTCATTTTGAGTTAGTTTTTGTATAATGTGGGAGGTATGTGATTAGTGCTTTTGCATATGATCGTCCTGTTGTTCCAACATCATTTTTTTTAAAAATGCCATTGCTCTTCAAAGTTGCTTTTTCACTTTTTCCAAAAGTCAGTTGACCTTGTATGTGTGGGTATGTTCCTGGATTTTTTGTTGTGTTCCATTGATCTATTTGTTCTGTTCCCAGGACTACATTGCTTTGATTACTGTGTTGTATTTATTTATTTTTGGGGCAGTGCAGAGAATCAACTTTATTCTTTTTAAAAAGTATTTCAAACCAACCCCAAAATGAGTAGAAGGAGAGAAATAAAAAAGAACAGAGCATAAATAAATGAAATAGAGACTAGAAGAGCAATACAAAGAATCAAAGAAACGAAGAATTGATTGTTTGAAAAAGTAAAAACAGCCAAATCTTAAAGTAACCAAGAGATAGAGAATACCCAAATAAATGAAACTAGAGATGAAAAGGAAGACATTGCAACAGATACCACTGAAATTCAAAGGATCAGTAAGAGAATGTTTTGAAAAACTATGCCAGTAAATTTTGGGAAATCTAGAAGTGGACAAAATTCTGGACATATATAACCTACAAAAATTGAACAAGAGGCTGTAAAAACCCTAAATAACAAGTAATGAAATTGAAGTAAATTTTGGGAAATCTAGAAGTGGACAAAATTCTGGACATATACAACCTACAAAAATTGAACAAGAGGCTGTAAAAACCCTAAATAACAAGTAATGAAATTGAAGCAGTAATAAAATGTCTCCCAACCAAGAAAAACCCAGGACCAGACAAATTTATTGCTGAGTTTTACCAGACTTCTAATGAACTAACAGCAATGCTCTTCATACTATTCCATAAAATGCAAAGGAAACGAGCCCTTCCAAATTCATTCTGTGAGACCAGAATCTGATAAGGACACAACAAAACAATGAAATAGACCAGTATCTCTGATGAACATAGTTGTTTTAAAAAGTCTCAGTGAAGTACTTGTAAATTGAATGCAACAGCAGGTTAAAAAGATCTACATGGGCTGGGGATATAACTCACTTGGTAGAGTGATTGCCTCACAAGTACAAGGCCCTGGGTTCAATCCCCAGCACCGCCAAAAAAAAAAAAAGATCTATACCATGAACAAATTGGTTTCATTCCAGGAATGCAAAACAGATTTGCAAATCAATAAAGGTACTATTGCACATAAGTAGAATCAGAGATAAAAATCACATGATCATCTCAATGTGCAGAAAAGCCTTTGGTGAAATTCAGCATTCCTTCACCATAAAATCCCTTAATAAAGTATCATGGAATACAAATCAACACACACAAAAAATCAGTCGCTTTTGTATATAGCCAACCAACAATGAACTTGCTGAGAAAGAAATCAGAAAGTAATCCTATTCATGATAGCCATGCACACACTAAAAATACCTAAGAGTAAACCTAAGGATGTGAAAGACTTTTACAATGAAAATTACAACACAGCAAAGAAAAAAAATGAAGAAGACTGTAGAAGGTGGACGAATGTTCATGGGTTGGGAGAATTAATACTGTTAAAATGGCTGTACTGACCAAGGCAGTCTACAGATTCAGTGCAATCCCCATCAAAATATCAATGACATTTTTCAAAGAAGTAGAAAAAACAATCCTAAAATTCATGTGGAAGCACAAAAGCCCCCAAATACCCAAAGCAACCTTGAGCAAAAAGAGCAGTTCTAGAGGCATCATAATACCTGATGTCAAGACATGCTATAAAGCCATAGTAACCAAAACACTATGGTTACTGCATAAAAACAGACACACAGATCAGTGCAACTTTTAGTCAGCTTTTTGTTGCTCTGACCAAAATACCTGTTATAAACAACTCAGAGGAAGAATGGTTTATTTAGGCTCACAGTTGTCTAGGTTTCAGCCTATGCTCAGTCACTTCATTGCTTTAGGCCTGAGGTAATGCAGAACATTATGGCAGAAGGATGGAGGAAGTCTGCTCACCTGCTGGCAGCCATGAAGGAGAGAAAGAGGGAGGAAAAGAAATAATCTTCCAGGATGTGCCCCCAGTGATGTACTTCTTCCAGTTAGATCCCATTTCCTACAGTTTGCACCACCTCCTCATATTGCCATCAGATTATTAATCTATCAATGGATTTATCCACTGATGAGGTTAGAACCCATGACCCAGTCACCTTCCCAAAGGCAAAGACCCCACTTCTGAACATTGCTGCATTGGGGATCAAACCTTAAACACATGAGCTTTGCAGAACAGTCCAAATCCAAATCATAACGAGCAGAATAGAGATTCCAGAAATGAACCAGCCAACTTGATTCTTGTTTTTATCATTTAATTTCATATTTTATTCTCATTGGTGGAGAAAGGAAGAAATCAACAGTTACAGAACTGTATTCTGTTTTTCATACAGAATTAAGATCCAGATTATAATTGTTTTTATTGAGGATATGGATCAGAGTTAGAAAAGGTCACCGCTGTTGTGGATTGGGAATCCTGTGGAAATGGAAGGAAGCAGGTATGGGATTGCCCTTGGAGGGTTCATGTTCTCGGGCTCCCATCTAGGTTCCTGAGGAATCTCCATGAAGAAAACAGCAGCTCCTCAAAGGGAATGGGAATGCCACAATCCTGTGGCTGGTACTTAAGAAGGTAGGAGGTCAGCAGCATTTTTACATAAAGGACCTGAGAAGCCCTGTTATCCTTTTACCTTTATCTCAGGTCCTGTGTAGGGCCTCTTCATAAGGACAAGGCAGCAGTTCATACCTTGGTCTTGTTGGCCTCATGGATAGTCCGGGATAGATCCTACAAACTTATTAGTTTGGGGGAATATTTTTTCCAACTCTTCCTTAATGCCTCTGATTAAGACACTGGGCAGTTGTTTTTGACACTACATGGTTACTCTTCCTCACTCTGAGGTGCATTTCACATTCAGGAAATTCCCATTCTTATAAAATTTGCTCCATGTTGGTATAAATATGTCAAAGTATGCTCAACTGTCATGTATATATAAAAAGAATTTTTTTTTTAAATGCCCATTCTTGCAGGAAACTCCAGATTTCCTGATTACTCCACATTTTAATGAACTGGCCTGAGAAGTTTCCAGGTTCATGTTTTTTCCACCTCCTTTAGTACCTGGGTGTTTCTGGAAATTTCATTCTGAAGTACCACTTTCTCCATTTTTATTCCTGAGTTTCCTGGTATTCTTCTCACTGCAGTCACAGGGCCTATTCTGAGATCTGTGGAGAACTAGAACTTACTTTGTCTTAATGGAAACCAGGAGATTCAGGAGGTACTTGAGTATTGAAATGTGTTCACTCCTCTCAGCTTCTGGCAGTCTCTCCAGCCAACTGATTCTTGACAGAGGTGCCAAAAACATACATTGAAGAGGAAGCCTCTTCAACAAATGGTGCTAGGAAAACTGGTATCTACATATGGTAGATTGAAACTAGATCCATCTCTTACCCTCTATAAAAATCAACTCAAAATGAGACCTTTAATGTAAGACCTGAAAATTTGAAACTACTGGAAGAAAACAAGGGAAACATTCAAGATTGTAGCATAGGCATTGTTTTCCTGGATAGGACTCCAATATTTCAGGGAACAAAAGCAAGGATTGATAAATAAGAGTACATCAAATTTAAAAGCTGCACAGCAAAGTAAACAGAGTGAAGGAACAACCTACATAGTAGAGAAAATATTTGCCAGCTTTCATCTGACAAGAGGATTAATATTCAGAATTTATAAAGAACTAAAAAAAATTTATATAAAAAATGGGCAAATGACCTGAATAAGACCCTTTCAAGAAAAATACAAATGGCCCACAAATATGTGAGAAATGCTTGATATCTTTAGTTATCAGGGAGATGCAAATCAAAACTACATTGAAATTTCATCTTGCTCTAGCTAGAATGGCTATCTCCATCCGTCTTTTTTTTTTCTTTTTTCTTTTTTCTTCCTTCTTTCCTTTTCTTTTCCTTCCTTCCTTCCTTCCTTCCTTCCTTCCTTCCTTCCTTCCTTCCTTTTTTACCTACCTACCTACCTACCTACCTATGTCTTTCTCTATTTACATCTGTCTGTCTGTCTGTCTGTCTGTCTATTGGTGCATCTGTCTATGCTGGCGAGAATGTGGAGAAAAGGAAACCTTATACATTGGTGATGGGAAACAGTATGGAAATTCCTCAAAAAACTGAAAATAGAGTTACCCACTGTGTGATCAAGCTGTACCATTCCTGGGTATATATCTGGAGGAAATGGAAGTTAAACACCAAAGAGATACTTGTTCATCTTTGTTTATTTGCAGCACCATTCACAATAGCCAGGATATAGAATTAGCCTAAGTGCCTGTAGCAGATGAATGGATAAAGAAAATATGGTGTACATACCTGATGAAGTATTACTGAGCCATAAAGAAGAATGTAATCCTGTCATTTGAAAGTAAATGGATGGTACTGGAGGATACCGTGTTAAGTGAAACAAGCCAGTCACAGAAGGACACGTATCTTATGTTTTCTCCCATGTGGTAACTTCAAAAATAAAAATAAAAACGTAATGCTGAACTGAAAATAGAAGAGGGATTGTGGAGGACTTGACTGGGAACTGGGGGAACAAAAGAGAATAGAAAGAAGAGTAGGTATCATCAATCTATGATATATGTATGTTGTAGAAATGTCATAGTAAAACCCATAAATTTGTATAATTAATGTTAATTATAATAAAAAGAATTATTTTGGCTACTCTGTTTCTTTTATCTTTTAAAGTCTGCTTGTCTGTTGTCTATGTGTGCAAAAGCTCCTTTGATTTTGATTGGAATTATCTTAAGGGTAAAGATTATTTCAGGAGAATTGACATCTTAACCCTCTTGAATTTTTCAATATATTAACATAATAGGTCTTCTTTTCATATCTTTTGTCAGTGTTTTATAGTTTTCAGCATAGGGATCCTGCATGTTTTGTTAAATTTATATATAAATATTTGATTTTTTTTTTTTTAGTTGTCAGTGTACTTTATTTATTATACGTGGTGCTGAGAATCGAACCCAGTGCCTCATGCATGCTAGGCGAGCGCCCTACCACTGAGCCACAACCCCAGCCCCCAAATATTTGATTTTTGGAGCCATTATAAATGGTACTGTTTCAGTAATTTGTTTTCAGTTGTTGAGTGTTAGATGTCTGATTTTTTTATGTTGACCTCATAACTTGTTACTTTGATAAGCTTCCTTAATAATTCTAGGGCACAGCTTGATTATTTAACAAATTGAAAACTGGGAATAGCTTTGTAAGTTCTTTTTTGCTTTTTTAGATGAAATATCAAATCTTTTTTTTTTTTTTTTTTTTTTTTTTTTTTGCGGTGCTGGGGATTAAACTCAGGGCCTTGTGCTTGTGAGGCAAGCACTCTATCAACTGAGCTATATCCCCAGCTCCCCAAATCTTAAATATTAAATGAGGTAAGATTTTCTTTTCACTTTTGCTTTAGCAATCTGTGTACTTAGTAGCTTCTTCACTACTAATTAAATTTTTGTAAGGCCTGATAATGGAAGCCTCAAATTGAAAACCACACTAACTTTAAAGTCTAGTTCCTCCCACTTTTTGTAATTAAATAATAATGATATTGGCTAGTGTTATGGAAAACTTTGTAATGATGTAATTATAAATTTTAACTGAAGAGATAATTGAATAACTGTTCTTTTTCTTTTTCCCATCAGGTATTGGGAGAGTTGCTGCTACATCTTTAGGAAATTTAACTAACCATGGGTCTGAAGATTTACCCCTTCCTCCTGGCTGGTCTGTGGACTGGACAATGAGAGGGAGAAAATATTATATTGATCATAATACAAACACAACTCATTGGAGCCATCCTCTTGAACGAGAAGGACTTCCTCCTGGATGGGAAAGAGTTGAGTCATCAGAATTTGGAACTTACTATGTAGATCACACAAATAAAAAGGCTCAGTACAGACATCCTTGTGCTCCTAGGTAGAGTATCAACTTTATTTTCAACTTTTTGTTTTTAGACTGTCTTGTGTTAGATTTTGGACTTACAGTTTCATCAGAGAAAGGTATCCTGAAGCTTGAGATTTAAATCCTTATTTCTCAAAATTTGTGATAAGTTTCTCTGAACTTACTTTTAGTGATGAATGACTTTAATAATCTAAAAAGTACTTTTTTGTTTAAACAACCTGAAAATAGGCTCAGTGTTCTTGTAATCAGATTCTGCTTTAATATGCCAGAATGTTTTTGTTAGACACTCAGAAATTGAAATAAATAAAACATCTTTATCTTCATAAATTCATATAAATAATTCACACCTACTTCCAAAGTCAGAGTACTTCTGAATTATAATATCTTGCTGTTTTTATACAATTTCAGACATGATTTTATGTAGTGTTGCTTACTCTTCCCAATTAAGAAAGCGAAAATTGAGACTGGACAGAATGTCTCAGATCTGTTTAATAAATATAGCTACTAATTAGTCTTTGGAGCTATTTTGTTAGATAACTGAGCTTACCTCAAACTGATTTGTTACCAGAGTTTTAGCCTTGTGCCAATACTGCAGCCAGTTATCACATGTAATGAGTACTTAAAATGTGATTAATTCAAATTGAGATGTGCTTATAAGTAACTTACACACTGGATTTCGAAGTACACATAAAGTTAGTAGTAGTTTAGGAATGAAGTGGCAAATATTTCACCTTAACTATATTTATAGAACCTCAAGAATTAAGTCATAAGATTAAAAATGGGTGAAATGTCACCAGCATATTGATAGTTGCTGTCTAGAATCATCTGGGATAATACAGATTTTGGGTTATAGTACTATATTTGTGATTTTTAAAGAATCATTAAAATCATCATGAAAATATATTTTAGTATTAGCAACGAAGAAGACCAAGCTTTATCATTGATTCAGCTTTTAAAGTCTTTTTTCCAGTTATTCTGTTTAGTGCCATTAGGTCGGTTTATTGAGTGACAGGTGGTCCTCCTTCAAAAGAACCAAACCTGGGATTACTCCTGGCTGTCACTAGATGGCTAAGATATTTGTGGCCCAAATAGCCACATTTGAGAATTTACTTTTCTCTTCCTCATCATTAGACTTACATTATTATAGAATTTTTATGGTTAACAAATCATTTTCACAACTAATTAGTTTGCTTCTTCCAGCATCTCTGAAGAAAACAGGAGGGAATAAACACTCTCTTTCAGTTCACAGTAGTAGTAATAGAAATTTGATTGCCTTATAAATCCTCAGAACTCTTGGCTGACATTAGCTCATTTAATCTGAGAATAATCGTGCAATATGAATTTATTATTTCACTTTTACAAATACAGCTAGGCTGGGACTTTGAGAAATGAAACAGTTTTGCCCACATTAATATGACTTACAGTGATCAAAGTGAAGTTTTAAAAATAGGCATATTTGACTTCAGAACCTCAATTTTTCCCTACTCCCAATTTGTAGTGCCAATGAATATTTCCTTTTGAATCTACTCATGAAAGAAAAGTTGAAGATAAATTTCAGTGTCATTTTACATTTTGTCTTTAAATTGTTAACCACAGTGTAATGTCTTATTTTAATCCTGGTTTAGAAAGGAGTGACCCTTTCTGATATATACATTAATCTTTATGTTTGGTGGAAGACTTCTTCCAGTTTTGTCTCAAGTAGATCAGTTTAGCCTCCCAGAATTCAGTCTTTAACCTGCAGGTGGTTCTGTGCTTTCCTTAGCACTTTTCCATATAATACCCTCTCCCTACTTAGCTATTCTCCTTCCTCTTCAGAGCATATACATGCTGTTAAAACTAATTAAAGCAGGTGGTTTTATTTTTAAGTCCATGATTTAAGATGGGTTCTAGTCAATTCTAATTCCTATTCCTTCTTTTAAACTGGTATAGTACCTACCCCTGCTACACTCATTTCCCAATTCTCCCTTCTCCCTCTTTCAACCAGAGGAGGAAAACATCATTTTTTGTTTAGAGAGAAGTTGTCAACCTTTCCATTATAAATTTATAGCTAATTACAAGTTATTAGAGAAATGTATGATTCTAGTTTTAAACCTTACAGTTTAGTTCCAACTGTTTTATAACCTCCTTTGATGCTAGCCTTGATAAGATTAAATACCAGCCAGAAAAAATATCCTAAAAACTAGCAACACTCCAATTTCTAAGAGAACATGGGTTTTTCTTCCTCATGGTAAAGAAAAGCCATTCCTTGTAGGTAGTCAGTATGATGTAGAAAGCCATTCCTTGAAGATAGTCAGTTTGGGCAAGAAGCACATTGAAAGATGCAAAAATATTCTTTGTTCTTTAGAATTTCTTGCTTAGTTTTAGGACTTGTATCTTAACAAATGTTAATTCTTTTTCTTAGTGTACCTCGGTATGATCAACCCCCTCCTGTCACCTACCAGCCACAGCAAACTGAAAGAAATCAGTCTCTTCTGGTACCTGCAAATCCTTATCATACTGCAGAAATTCCTGACTGGCTTCAGGTTTATGCCCGAGCCCCTGTGAAGTAAGTGAATGTACACCCCAGTTGTTTTTTTTTTTAGGGGTCTTTGAGCTGCTTAACACAAGCAGTGCCACGTTTTCTCTTAATAATATTGGGCCTCTAAATATTATTTTATTTGAAGAAAGGAAAACAAGAGCTTACAAAGTTTGAAAATACTATTTTTTCAAACATATATTGAACCTTCACTTCTTTGTGTGCAGACTTCTATTAGGGATACAATAAGAAGCTTATATTCTCATAGGAGATTAACTTGTGAAGTGGTGCAGTACTTGTGGTAAAAGGACGGACCCAGGTAAGTGGTAAGTATGTAGATGAAACAAAGCAGGACACTCGGGGAAATTAAGATTTTTTTGTTAGGAATTAATGAATTTATTTCAAATAAATAAGTAAAATCTTGAACTGCATGAATAGCAGAAGTTATAGGAAAAACCTTATAGACAAGTTTCTTCATGCAGACTAATTGAATATTTCTTATAGTATCTCTCCAATTTCTGTTCACAAGAGTTTCTGGTTAAAGAGAATATAAAGTTTTCTATAAAGAAATCATTATCTACTAGTAAATTTGCATATCTCAAGTAATTGAATAAAATTGGGAGGCCAAGAAAATGTTTACTGAAGTGTCAAGCATAGGATGTGGCTCATACTACTCAGTCTGTGCCTCTTTTTACTTTGTTAAAAAGCCTTATTATTTTTTTACGTTAGACCATTCTTTTGGAGTAAACTGGTAAATGAGTTATCAAAGAACCATTGGATAGGACATATTATAAATGATTACTAACAACTGGACATGGCGACACATTCTTACAATCCCAGCAACTCTGGAGGCTGAGGCAGGAAGATCACAAGTTCAAGGCCAGCCTCAGCAACTAAGTGAGGCCTTAGGCATCTTGGTGAGACCCTGTCTTAAATAAAAAGGGTTAAGGGCGTGGTTCAGTGGCAAAGTGCCTCTAGGTTCAATTCCTAATACCCCCCCCCCAAAAAAAGGTACTAAAAATAAATTTGTTAGAATTTGCAGTCAAGGCTTTCTATTATTTCTACGCTGCAGTGATTGATATAACTTTAATATCATATTGTATGTGAGTTGCTTGAGTTCAAAATCTTTGTCTAAAGATCTTGTTAATGGATATTAACATTTAAAACTACTACTATAATCCCAGCAGCTTGGGAGGCTGAGGCAGGAGGATCACAAGTTCAAAGCCAGCCTTAGCAACTTAGAGAGGCCCTAAGCAACTCAGCAAGACCCTGTCTGTAAATAAAATATTAAAAGGGCTGGAGATGTGGCTCAGTGGTTAAGTGCCCCTTGGTTAAATTACCAGTACAAAAAAGAAAAAAAAAATTTACTTCTCTAAAGCTTTTTGGTCCATAGTTGTCTGCTTTTCTCAGCTTTTTTGGTCATTACATACTTTTGCAAAAGATAGCCTTTTTTTGCTTTTTCATCTTTAAAATGAGAACATTTAATTAGAGTGTTGTCTCTAGATCTCAAAGTATAAATACTTAAATAATTGGTTGCATAGTTCGATCTCAGCATGTGATCCACTTATACTGAAAAAGGGCTAAAGGCCTTCCAAGATACATGTAAATACAATCTTACAAGTGTCCTTTGCCATATTGTGGAGTCTTCTACTTTCTTCTTGTTTCCTTAATTTTTTAAAGTTTATTCTTCTTGAGTTTTTCAATACTAGGTACTCATCCTCAGGAATTCCTAGCTAATGATGGTTTCCCTTCACTCCTTCTCTGTTTGGTTCCTTGTTTACTGCAGTGAACATCATTCCTCTATTAGATCTGTCAACACTAGTGACAAAAAGGACTGCCCCTTTTTGTGCATTATCATTTGCAAACCCAGTGTGGTCTAAAATGTCTGTAAGTTCCTGACAATTAACTCTGGATGAACTTACAAATAGCACAGAGTGCATTTTTCAGAGACAAATGATATAGCCATTCTGTTTGAAATTGATGTTCATGGTTTAATATTAGTATTAGAATAATGGATACTTAAAATAAATGAGTGTTCTTTAGCTTGAAGTTAAATATTTAGTTTTCTCTCTTTCCTAAGAAGTAGTTTATTTAGACCTGGGTGCATTGGTACACACCTGTAGTTCCAGCTACTCTGGAGACTGAGGCAAGAGGATTGCTAGAGCTCAGTAGTTCAAAGCCAACCTGGGCAACTTAGTAGTAGCCTGGCTCAAGAGAAAAAAAAACAGTGTTTTTAAATAGGAAGTTGATAACTCATTTATCTGTGAAGTTTATGGTTTATTTAGTATTAATATAGTTGGTATTTATAAAATGACTAGTTTATTGCAATAAATACATGTTTATGCATGTGTTGTGAACATTATGTTTTAAAACAGATATGACCACATTCTGAAGTGGGAACTCTTCCAGCTGGCTGACCTAGATACATACCAGGGAATGCTAAAGTTGCTCTTCATGAAAGAACTGGAACAGATTGTTAAAATGTATGAAGCCTATAGACAGGCTCTTCTCACTGAGTTGGAAAACCGCAAGCAGAGACAGCAGTGGTATGCCCAGCAGCATGGCAAGAATTTTTAAGTTAACCTTTTAAAAGTAAAATTGAAGTATTATAAGAGCTTTAAAATATTTTCACAGTTGAAAAAACTGCAGACAAGTACTTTGGTTAATAAAGGCAGCTTATTTACTTTATGGAATTTCTAAATTCTAACTTTACATATATTTTGTTATTAACATTTTTCTTTTATTGAGTAAAAAAATGAATCTATCATTTTAAGAGCCAACATGATATACTTTCAAATGTTGTATATTAAGAAATTGCTTTGAATAATCTTGATGAAGAAATATGTAGAAAAAAAGGTCATTAACCAGATATTTAAAAGGAAATGATCACTTGGTAACTTCTTATAGCAGCAGTATCTTTCTTTAAAAAAGAGAAAGAAGAACTATGCAGTATCTTAAAAAGATGTTTACTGCTTTAGGGTGGGATGTTGTCTAAGAGGATGATTTCAATTTTACCATGGTATAGTTCAAAATACAAAACAAGATTTGAAATCTTTGTTGTGAAAATTCTGTATGTAGTCCCACCCATTCCCCACAGCCAGATGTAAGGAACCCATTTGAAACATGTTGAAAAATCTTTTCAGGGATAAATATAAGTGTGAAGCTTGAGCCTGTGTTGGGAAGGTGTGTGCCATCAAAGTTGCTACTTGTTTTCAGCCAGAGCGCCTAACTGCCTACTTGTTTTCAGCCAGAGCTCCTAACTGCGTTTAGCATGGCTCTGATGAGACAGTCCAGGTTCCCGACAGCATAGCACACTGCCTTCTGACAGATGGGGTTACATTGCCAAAAATGACAATCAGGGATTCAATAAGAAATCTTAGTCATTAAATCAATTTTATATTACTTTTTTATCTTCTAAATGTTTGTCGCAAAACTTTGTATATTTCCCTCTTATTTTTCCTCCTGGTTTAATAGTTAAGACATTGTTCATAATTATTACAGTAATTTGATTATGGACAAATTTATGATACTTCTAGCCTGTAAATCTCTAGAATTCTGTGAATTTCATAGCTCTTCAGTTACCTGTATTGTAAATATGTAAATATATTTTTAGTATATGTAGTCTTCCAAAATATAAGCACTCCTAGTTATATGAGTTTGAGTTATTGATAAAATGTTGTGTTTGATTTTATATAACAAGTTTATTAAATATATTTTTGTGGAAACTAAATGTGTGGTGTTTGAGTCCATATTTTAGACATAAATATGATTGGTTTTTTCCATTCAGAAGGCCCATACTCCAGATAAGCAATATAATGAAAAATTTAAAGTGTGGCTAGTGGGATTCTATTAATGGGAAAAGATAATTTACTGAGCTGTGATCAAACTTTTATTCTAATATGTAAGCTGATATAGCTTATGAACTTATGCATACTCCTATCTTAATTATTTTTCATTACTTAACCATTGGTAAGACAGAAAGTCTGGTTTTGGACCTTGTAGGTAAGAGGCATTACTTTTTCATTATTCTTCCCACTTTCTATGCTTAATGAAACTCCTCTAGAGATTTTAGTCATTAGAAATATATTATAGAATCACTGGTTTAAAAGAACTAGAAGAGGGCTGGGGTTGTGGCTCAGTGGTAGCATGCTTGCCTAGCACACGTGAGGCCCTGGGTTCGATCCTCAGCACCACATAAATATAAAATAAAGGTATTGTGTCCACCAACAACTAAAAATACATTAAAAAAAAAAAGAACTGGAAGGCATCTAATGATTAGATTAGCATGTTTCTTAAAATGGAAACAAATTTGTAATGGTGTCCACAGTAAAGAAAATGCATCTTGAATTTTTTTAAAAAGACATAAACCTTCATCTTTCTTTATCAACAACCACCCAACCATTTCCAAATTCAGTAAGCATTTGTTTTAATGTTAGGAACCAGAGTAAACTTTAATAGTTCACATATTAAAAGAATAAACCTATGAAGAATACATTTCTTATGTACCAAATGAAAAAATATACAGTACACAGTGAAACTCAAATACATATACAAAGTGATTTTTTTGTGCATTGTTGATCAAGTGGTTTACATTCTATATTAAATCATAATATAAAAAGCAATATATAGTTTTTGGTAAAGCAACTGAAAAGCCCTTAATTGTATTTAAAAATAACTAAGAGCTTATGGTATGTGTAAGATTTTATAGATTAAATAGAGCTTGCTGAGTTATGATGCTGTGTTTTAAACAAATAGC
Source organism: Glaucomys volans (assembly GCA_020662805.1). NCBI lineage: Eukaryota > Metazoa > Chordata > Mammalia > Rodentia > Sciuridae > Glaucomys > Glaucomys volans. Next base: position 211,066 of record JAJEJO010005477.1, on the reverse strand, counting down.
CATGTGAAATAATTTTAAATCTTTTCTGTAGAAATTAAATGAGCATATCCAAACATGGAGTAATATCACTGTATGGTTTAAGTATAACCCAGTAGTAGAATTTAGTAAATTCAAGCAGAACACTTGTACTGTCATCATAAATATATAAATACCTTAAATTATAACAGCACATTTAAAAACAAAAATCAGGAAACTGTACATGTTAACAAAATGATATAACCATGCATACATACATCTGCTTACTAAACACTGAAGTAAAAGAACAAAACCATTTTGCAGTCCTCAGAGGTGTCTGATAGTTTACTGTCCTGATGGAAGCATTTTTTAATGTTTGCATGAAACCAAAAAACAATATTTAACTGACAATTGGTCATGCACCTGTATTTAAAATCTTGGATTAAATTTTCTTCTTTTCTGATTGTTCAGTAGATTCTGACTTTGGTGCAGGAAAAGCTTGATGATACAGATGTCTGTGGGTTGCTGCTGCACTGTAAAGCTTGTATAAAGCCTAGAATGTAAGAATCAGGATTATAAAACATTTATTAAAACACAGGTGTAAAATTTTTCCATTGTAGTTTAATTAGTTTTTGATAATACAAAAACTTAGCATGCTGAATTTGGAACTTTTATGTCATTACTCTATATAAGATATAAATTGAGTATATTAGAATTCAAGTATTTTCAACTCTCTAGCATGTGTTCTCACTTTTGTGAATATTACTGGTTTTAGATGAATTATAAGAGCTCATAATTTCTGACTTCCAAAATAAATTTCCCAGAATGGGACCAGTTTTATTCTTCTTTATCTCCTGATATGGTCATTGGAGCTAAGCACTTGTGTTATTCCAGTTGTCCCCATTGGGCTCCCTCACTTCATCTGCTCTCTTGCCTTGTTTCCATAACTTAATTCATATCTTACAAAACCTTACTCAGAAATACCTTGGAAAGCCTTTCCTTATTAACACCCCTCTAGAGTATTGATCTTTGTATCCTGCCAACAGTGTATACATAGTGTATACTGTCTTAGTGTCCATAAATATCTTTGTTTTTCTCCCTGCAGCTAGTGTGTAGGATTCATCCCCTCCTCTGACTTTCACATACTGAACACGGTTATTACCACAACGTGTCTTAATTTCATCCACCTGGAGTATGAAAAAAAGTCTTTGAATATTCTTAAGAGCTGGGTAAAAGCTTGCTTAACCTTTAAATAGTCATCTCTTCCTAAGAAATTCAATTTTTTCAGTTCTATGAATGCATATCAGTGCAACATGGTATTGTTTTGTTATATTCTGATTCTAATGCATTTAATTTTAATCAGTTCTCTTAAAATATTAGATTTTCTTCTTAAGGTTTGATTTACAGAGTTGAAATTTGTTGGTTTTTTTTTTTAGTGAATTATATAAAATAATTCCTTGTTGGCTTGTTAATATTGTGTATCTTTGGTATTTCATTAGAGGACATAATCCAGTTACATATGCTACAGTAGAAACTGAGGAAAGCATGATGTTCTGTCTTGGTAGTTGACTCAAGATTAGCTCACTTCCTGAAAATAATGACCATAGATATCATTTTTCTTAGTGTGAAAAATGATTTCTTCCTGGAAGCTTAGCTTTCCTCATATATATAGTTTGCATATATAGGAGTGTAATAGGAGAAATGAACACAAATTTACAGGCTAGATCTGAGGTGTGTCAAGAAAGTTAGAATGCATACTGGCTTGGAACCTGCTTAGATCGTATGGGTAATGTCACTCAAAAGCCAAAGTTAAAAACAACTATATCTAAAAAGAACAAAACAAAACAAAAAATCAAATTTCTAAAAGTTGTAACATTTAAATACATTTGGTGATTAATTTTACTCAGGTTTCATAACTACTTGTTTCATTCTGGCTATAGAGCAGAATGTACCATTCTTATGTACTATAAGAATTTTGAAATTTTCTATATATTCAGGAAACAAATCAAATACTTTTTCATGATGATAGTTCTTTGTATGCAGATCAAATCATACATAATATTTGGAGTATGTTAAAAGTTCACAATTAAAATTTTAAGTATTAGACATCAGAGTAGTTATTAAATATTTTCTAATCTACATTAAGATTTTACTGCCTATTCACTTTATAAAGTAAGACTCATATTATTTACAAATATATTGCTTTTAATTAAAAAAAAAAAAAGCTTAACTTACCTCATTTGTACTTCCCTGTGGCAAAGGCAGTTTTAAAAGGAGAAAAGAAAAGTATATGTCTTGCTTCATTAATAATATTATGATATTCAACTTTGTTTACAATATTAATTTATGAGCATTTAAGAAACACTCCTGCAGATTTTTCAGTTTACATATTTTATCAGAATACTTTGAAGAACTTAATTATGTATTCCTGATAGGGTTAAGTGTCTTACTCTAGGTGGGTTTTGAGATTTACCTCAATTAGTGTATCTTCAACCTTTGATAGGGGAGAGACTATTTGAAACATGGTGACTTAGAGGATCCAGTTATTATTTCATTCATTTCCCATTGTATTCCCCTTAGTTTATCTCAACTAGATTCTTCAAAGGTACACATTAATTTCATTAGCTACAATTCTCTTAGAATTGTATGTTTTATTTGCTACCTATAAGCTGCAAATGTTCATAAGCCTTAATGAAATTTTATGGAGAATCTCAACTTTAACTTCCATAGCATGAGCCAATGGTCAACCTCTGGCTTGGTGTAAAAGTCAATCTAAAGAAATATGATATTGGGCTGGGGTTGTGGCTCAGTGGTAGTGTATTTGCCTCACATGTGAAACACTGGGTTCCATCCTCAGCACTACATGAAAAAATAAATAAAATCTTCCTGAGTTAAAAAAGAATATTGTCATCTCAATAAAAGACTTAAAAAAAAGAAATATGATATTGTCTTCAGGAGTTTACACTAAAAAAGATGACTAGTGATAGTGGTTCATATATGCACTAACATTTTTAGAGAAAAAAATATATTATTTAATCCATATATTTTCAAAAACACTGAAATGCTAACTGGAAAACTTATGTAGGACTTTACATACTACATTGTGGTTAATTGTATTTTGACAGTTTACAAAGTTTTGAAAACTGGGGCCCAAGTCATGTTCACCTGTATATTCCAATATCTACTCAGTGCCTGTTACATAGAAGATGTTCAAATGTGTGCTGAATTTAATTGAAAAAAACAGTGTTCCTACCTGGTCCCACAAAGCTGCAGCCACCTGGTCTATTACAGCACCCAGTTCTCGGTATTCTCCAGAGTACCGGATATATGCCCAGGTGCACAAGGTGATTAGGGTCAGTCCCATTATCATATTGCATAGGCTTGCTATGATGTCCAAACCAATGAATCCAGTCACACCAGCAATCACATATGTGATAAAGATGACAACAAACAGTGTGGCTGGGGTGCGTGCTGCATGGAAGATGTTTTTGCTATCATTGTGCTTAATATACTGAATGTAAAGTTCATCTATTTCACTCTCCAACTGCTGCAAGTAACGCCGGCTAAATTCTTCCCCACCCATCTTCTTCACTCCTCGGAACAGCTTCACAGATTCTTCTTTAAGCTGCAGATGCTTGCTCTGCAGGTCATTAGGGGCCAGAAATGGTTTGTCACCACCACATACCTGAATCAGATAGACAAGTATTTTATGCAATGCAGAGTAAATTAGCAACTGTCTCAAAAATTTTCACTTAGCTATCAGGGTTTCTTAGAACATATTAATACAGTCGTGTGACTCATAAGGATATTTCAATGATGGGCTGCATTTCTATCACCTAGTGACATTGTAACCAATGCAATGTCTTAGTGCAACCCACTACTCACTACTCATGTTTATGGTGCTATTGGTGTCAACATACTGTACTGTCAGTCATACTTTTGTATGTAGCACATACAGTATGTACAGCACATAATGCTTGAAAATGATAAATATGTTTACTCATTGATGCATTTACTATACTTTGAAATCATTTTAGACTGTTTCTACTTTAAAAAAAATATACTGTAAAAGGTATGCCACTTTACCCAGTAGCAGCTTCATCTTGTGTTTACCCAGTAAACACATCTTGTGTTTACTGTGTCTCTGGATTGCATCAAGAGACCATACTGAGTAGACCATAATGTCCAGGTTTGTAGGTATGCTCTATGATGTTTGCACAATGACAAAATTACCTAATGATGCATTTCTCAGGATAGAGCTTGTATTTAAGTGACATGACTAATCAGAAGGAACAAGCACATGTTCTGTCAGTCCACATCTTTGCATCTCCCTGTCTCTGAGGCATGTAACTCCTAAGTGTGATATTTTTATAAATGGCTTACATAACAATTTCATTCTTAAAATTTTCTCTTTTCAGCATGGGAAATACTATCCATGATTTAATCCAAGACCCTCAAGGTGAAAACGCATGACCTAACATGAAGTGCAAATTGAGTTCATTCACAGCATTAAACCAAGAAAACTGCTTATATCCCAGTTCCTCTAGGAAATCTAACTATACTGAAATAATTTGATCGATGAAGTTTAATTTAAAATAATAATCATTGCGGTAAAGCTCTTAAGGTAAAATTCTGAAATTCATTTTCTTTGGCAGTTTAACTGATTTTTCTTTCAAAGGAGGTCCACTGAGTTTCACAACTAAGCAGAGGCATATTAAATGTACTTGGACCACATTTTAAATTTTTTGAAAAGTTACAAGGGAATCTCAGCTAACCATATCATTCACTTTGGTTATTTAAGATTTAATTATATCAAGAATATTATCTGATTTTTCATTATGTCATAATACCATTCCATAGACTATATTTCCCTTGTTCTAAGACTCCGTCAATTTTGAATGTAATTATGATTTTATAATATTTTAGGGGAAAATAAACCTATCACATTAGTTAAAACTAAAATGAGAAAACAGCATATAAAAATATTGGTCCTTGAGATTTGATTTCCTTTTTTCCTACAGTTTCATCTTTTAGAGAAATAACTGAAAACATAAGGGGGTATGGTGGAAAGAGCACTAAATGTTATTTTAACAATTAGCTCTTGTAAATAATGGGAAGATCTAGCCAAAATAAAATGTGAATTGAGATGTTATAAATAGAGGCAACTCATTAAAAATGCATTTGAAATTTTGCATGCATAATGTTCTTTTAAAATATCTTAGGAATCCAGTAAATAGACATGTGATACATCATAGGCCACAAAAAGTAAGTTGAAACTACTGCATGTGTATACAGTGTGACATGGGAGAAAAAAGAATGAATTCAATGAAGAAATACTGATCTTATTTAAGATATCATTTAATTCTTACCTCTTCCATCTTTTTATTGTATGTGTCCTTGGCAGTTGCAACAGCTGCTAAATTGTTAGCTTCAGCTGTGGCCTTTGGAAAAAGCACAAATTATATTTTAAAATGGAACTGACATTTATTAAAGTTCCACAGGCAGTTCACATTTCAGAGCATCACGTGCAAGAAATGTGCAAGAAACCAAAATTGCCAAATAATTTGAAAGTTTCAGGATGCATAAAACGTTAATTTTTTTTTACTCAAACCATTTGAGCAAAAAATGAATTTTCATTTGAAGATTTTACCTCCAAAAAATATGTTTAGCCTCTCATCAAGTATGGGATTAGGGAGCAGGAATCATTGAACTCAAACATATGGGAAATAACAGAACATCTTAACATACTAATTAATATGTAAAATATGTCTGATTTTCAGGACTGCTGCTGTAAGTATCATTGATAATAAAAAGGAAACTTGGATTTTTTATATAAGAAAAACCAGTTACTCCTTTAAAAAAATGTTTAACTATGAAAACCACTCATTTAAAACTTGGACCTGCTTTTCTATTTCTGGTTACATTTGTGAATCTAAAACAGCTATGAGTGTGCAACACAAATTTAGTACACAGAGATGAAACCCTTTAGTATAAACTGTACTTTTCTTGATCCCCAGCGTGCCAAAAAAAAAAAGTATCTCAACAGTATACATATATGAAAATGTTAAGATGAACATAAGTTATTAGGCAAATGGTCTTCCATAAATTATTCTATCCAATGTTTCTATTTGTAATCTCTGACAGCCAGATAGGCACATATAAATATAAGCAGGAAAGATCAGCTTTAGTGATAAGTATGGTTTAAAACATCACAAACATCGTGCCTCCTGATCAATAAATACCTGTAACATGGATTTGGGATGTGGTAATTCTTCACCTTGATAGATCTTTATATAAGCCTAAGAGAAAGAAAGACTCATGGTCAAGCAATTTCGTTCAGCATTTCTCTAATTATGTTAAGTTTTATTTTGAGGTCTTGACATTTCAAAAATATTTTCAGGAACTTATAGCCATGATCTCTTTCTTAGACTGTAAGTAGTATTTTTTTTTTTAAAAAGCTCAAGTTGTTCCCTTTTCCTAAAATGGTGTTTTTGCACATCTCCACATGTCATATCTTTCCTTTTTTTTTTTTTTTTTTTTTGAAGGGACAGTTCTACCCTTCTTCAAGGTTTAACTCATCTCCCTTAAAATTGTCTCAGATCCTCTGCTGGGAGTAAACCTCCCTTTTTCAGTTACCCACTATCATAAGCTTTATGGAACAGTTTGTATAAGGGTCCTGAATTTTATCAAATTATAAGCTTCAGCACAGTGTTATAGTAAAGACTAAAATTTTAGGTAAATAACACATCATTGTTGAGATTAATAAATGTTAAGTCCATCACACAGGAGGTATATCATAGCACTTAACATGTAAAGCATGAATTTTAAAAAAATGATATTTTAGTCTTAGAACATCAGTTCACAAATTGGGCTGAAATTCTTCACAAAATATGTGAGTTGGTGAAAAGCATTCTGCACTGAAGCTGAAGTAATTCAGCTTCAAACTGGTTCTCAGTGCAAAGAGCCAGAAATGTGAAAGAATTTTGTTAAGTAAAAGGTATAGTCACTTTGGAAAATATTTTCAGAATGAAAGTAAAATTCAGCATAGGTCCAGTGGACCCTGGGAAACCACCTCCCTCCCCGCCCCCCCCAAAAAAGACTTTTTCAACTCTTAGATACATACATTTTTCAAAATATATTTACCTTTAGATAAAAGAGGAAAGTAAAATTACCCCTAAGGAGTTTCCTCAAAAACAAAAATTTATCAGAAGACAAACTTTTCTTGATTATTTTATAATTTTTTGTATGGCTTCCTCATACCACTGCCCCCATATTACAGTCTATAATTTTTGTTTGTAGGAAATACATTCCAATACATGTCAAATCTAAGTACTCACAAGTGCTCTAGAAATGAGAGTGATACCTTGAAGTACTCCACCAGACCTCGGCAGGTGATTTTATTCCCATTGATCTCTTTAATATCTAGGCTCTCAGGACTAAGTAGCCAAGGAATCAGTATTTTCAAGTTTTTGATGAATTCGTCATCTATTTCTACAAGTAAAAGTAAATCCATCATTATTTTTAAAACCCTATCCAGTCCTCCATGCCACAGAATAAAATATTCTTTGATTTCCTCCATTTCTTCCCACAGTGATCATGCCATCACTCCTTTTCTTGCCATTCAAACAACTCTTGCAAGCTGCTCTCTTCTATGGACAAATGATTTCTCCTTGCCCAAATACGCACTACTGGTTTCTCTCATTTCATTCCAATTATGTGTTTACCTTATCTTCTACCTACAAAATAGCTTTCTTGACATTAAACATATATTTTACAGCCCATTCATAAAAACATTTCATGTATTCCAAAGTCTTTTAAGTCTTGTTTATGGTTATATTTATAAAGGTTCAAAAAATGGGGAAGCTGGCTCTGGTGGTATTGTCTTTAGTCCTATCTACTCAGGGAACACAAGCTGAGGCAGGAGGATCCCTTGAGCTTATAAGTTCAGGTACAGTTAGCGTGGGCAACATAGCCAGACCCTGTCCCAAAAAATAAATAAAAATAAGGAAAAGGTCAAATATTTACTGGCTTTTCATGTATTCTCTTCAGAAAATGTATCCCAAAAAACTGAAAATTGCTTGATTTTAGTATGTCCTTATGAGAAGTACATAGAACTGGGTAAGCAGTCATAAAGAGGACTCCAGAATTCAAAAAGACTGCTCATGGTGCTTCCTCTAGTGGTAGAATTCAGCAATATGAAAAAAAGCAAGATAGATAGCAAGAAAGAGCTATCACAGCCTTATAGCAGGTCTGTGGGAGTCTGAGTTTGCAATAGTTTCAAGCTTAAGAGTAAAGACTTAGTGTTGGGTACAGTGGCGCACACCTGTAATCCCAGCAGCTTGGGAGGCTGAGACAGAAGGATCGTGAGTTCAAAGCCAGCCTCAGTAAAATCGAGGCACTAAGCAATCAATGAGACCCTGTCTCTAAATAAAATACAAAATAGGGTTGGGGATGTGGCTTAGTGGTTGAATGTCCCTGAGTTCAATTCCTGGTAAACCTCCTCGCCCCCCCACCCACCACTCACCACTTTAAAAAAAAAAAGAGTACAGACTCAGTAAATAACAGAAAAATACATCTTCAGAGAAGTCTTTTTGAGTACAGCAATGATTTTTTTAAATCATTATTTTCAATATGTAGAAAAATGCACACAGTCTGTATAAAAAGCAAGACACGTCCAGTTCTAGTTCCTTACCTAAGAAATACAGTTTACTGCCTATAATTAAATTTTTAAAAGTCCGAATTTTAGCACTTACTGAGTCTTCAGGTTATAGAGTTGGCTGGTGATTTTCAAGGTCTTCAGGATAAAGATTCAAACCTTGTCATTGTGTTGGCATTTTCCCTGCTATAATAGTCCCAATGTACATTGAAATGCCACTTTACATTAGCATTTACATTCTCTTTGCGTGTGTGTGTGTGTGTGTGTGAGAGAGAGAGAGAGAGAGAGAGAGAGAGAGAGAACCCAGGGAGAGAGAGAGAGAGAGAGAGAGAACCCAGGGTACTCTGCCACTGAGCCATGTCTCCAGTCGTTTTATTTTTTTATTTTGAGACAGGGTCTCACTAGGTATTGAGGGTCTAGTAGCTGGGATTACAAGTGTGTGCCACTGCACCATGCTGCTTTTATGACACACATGAGCACAATGCTGGCTCCTTCAAACTTCTTTTTTTTGTTTAGTACCACTTTGAAATTCAGTGCCTATGGGGCTGGAGTTGTGGCTCAGTGGTAGAGCGCTTGCCTGGCATGTGTGAGGCCCTAGGTTCTATATTCAGCACCACATAGAAATAAATAAAATTGAACAAAAGATCCAATGACAACTAAAATATATATATATATATTAAAAAAATTCAGTGCCGATAATTTATGGGTATTTGTCTAAGTTTACTCAGACTTATCTGGCTGTTTTCAGTATATCAACATTCTTAATACTTCTGCTTTGTACCATCAATAGATTTAATCAAATGTATTTACTGTGGTTTTCTTTTTAGTTATTAGTATTCACTGGAATGCAATCCTGGTATTTTTATTTATCTTACCATGTGCCTGTTTTGTTTCCTGCCATATATCTCTCTAACCTTAATACAAATAGATTTCTTTTTTTGCTATATGATTTTATGCTTCTTTCAGATTTAATAGACTATTGCCATATATTTAAAATATATGACTTCTTTCTGAATTTCTGCATAAAAGTTTTCTTCTTATAAATCCAGTTTAAAAATCACTTTCAAAACATACATTTAGCCCCCCTCAACTTTTTATATAGTTGGAATGGAATAAGATACACCTGTGTATCTAATGAACCAGCAAATAATTACCATCAAATAACCAGCATAAACACTACCTTTTGATTAAAATTTGTTCTAAAGATAGCATTAGCCATCTTTGTTCTAAGACCAATGCTAGGCATTCCAATATTGGATTCTGAAAATAAGAACAATGTACTGATAACACACATAAGTAGTGACCTCTTGAAAATATTAGTTGACTACAGTAAATCCATGATCCAAAACATCTGCAGACCAGAACAACTTCCAGAGGTACTAATAAGCGTTAGACCCTGTAAACATCAGTAAATATGTGTGGGTAGATCATTGCTCAGAATAATGTATTTTCGTCACTTTGCCTTAAGAGTAAAACTTTGCTAGGAATTCAGGGCTAGGCCAAAGTGATAGCTATCTGTCACAGTAATTGGATGCATGATGCACATTTTATAAACTCCATAGAGCAGATGCACCAGTGTAGTTGTTATGGTTTAGATATAAACCCCAAAAAGCTCATGTGCGAGAAAATTCAAGAATTTTCAGAAGTGAAATGATTGGGTTATGACAGCCTTAACCTAATCATCTAATTCATTCGCGGATATGGATTAACGAGGTGATAACTATAGCCAGGTATGGTGCAGCTGAAGGAGTTAGGTCACTGGGGGTGTGAATTTGGGGTTTATATTTTGTCCCTGGTAAACAAAGTTCTCTCTGCTTCCTGGTTGCCATGTTTTCAGCTGCTTTCCCCCCACACCCTTCTGCCATGATATTCTCCCTCACCTCCGACCCAGAACAATGGTATTGTCCTATGGGCAGACTAAAATGGTGAGCCAAATAAACGTTTTTCTTCCTCTTATTGTTCTTGTCAGATCTTTTGGTCACAGTGAGGAAAAAACTAACGAAAACAATAGTATTGTGTGAATTAACCAAGATATTTTCTCAGGATTGATTACCTGACTCAGACAAAGCATTTGGCTATGCTTTCTGATTTTTAACTGGAGTTGCTAAGGAAGCAGCTCCACATTTTACGATGTAATGTGGATACCTAGTTGTTCTACACAAGGATAATCCTTGTAAATTTTTTTTAAAAATATATTTGCTTTGCTAGGGGAGATGTTCAGTAGGCACTCAGAGCTGGCTGAATGGAATGAACGTGATTCAGTGCTTTAGATCCTCTTGATTTCTAATGTAGAAAGCTTCTACATTAAAAGCAATTAAATAGTATACATTTTTAATTACACTGGAGATAATGATTGCAATGCTGCGAGGGATCATGGACAAATAGTAATAACAATTGTTACTATTCATAAGGAGCTAGAATGTATTTTTATGTGTGAAATAGGATGTGCAAAACTATTATCAAGGAACAATTTTTGCACAATTATTTGTATTCAGAACATTTCTTTCCCAGAGACAACCACTAAGATGCCAGTCCACTGGAGAGTAAGTAGCATGCCCAGATGACAAGACATTCTGGTAACAATAACACCAAATAACAAGATTCAGAGTGGGATAATAGATAATAGATTTTCTAAACTGCTCAAGGAAACTCTGTGGCAAAATAGAACATTTATGTATACAAGATAGGTTGAGCAGCAATCATACAGGGTATAAAAGCCTCATTAAAATGGAATTTTTAGGGTAACTAAAGCCATCTTTCATCTCTCTTTCTCCCAGGAAGCAACATAACTTATAGGTAGCTATAACAGTTGTGTAGGTCAATTACGTGTGGAGACATAAATGTGCATGTGCATAAAAATTTGATGGAGAACAAATATATTAAAAAGTAGGATTCTATATTTGCTTGATTTATCATAAACTCTCCCTGAGCTCATTCACTGAAAAATGTATCAGTTAATTTAAGAAGTGTCTTGCATACTACAGTAATGGAATAAGCCAGAGTATTTTCTGTCCCGATAAAGGACTGTTGTTGAAGGCTTGTCCCTCCTCTGTCTGTTTATTGCTCCCAACTCCAGAGAAGAAAGAGAGGCTTTGTGGAAGCCTTCTCTTTATGTAATTTATTCAAAACACATTGAAGCCATTAAGTAATTGCAAAATATTAGAGGTCTGTGTGTTCACTAGTGCATTAGAATTCGTGAGTGACAGTGAAATTATAGGATCCAGACATCCATGTGTTAATATGTGCTCATTGGTATCTGTTCTGTTGTAGAAAGGCAAGAATTTTACATGTGTATAAAAGCAATGTTGACAATTGAGAAACTGAAGATTCTATTTATGGTATTAATTGCCAAAGTTAAATATAAGGTGTCTGAGAGTAAATGCCATGAATATAAGGGAGAAATAATTTTGCTTTCAAATATCCCAATTTCTGAAAACTGAATACAAGTTATGTTGCTCTTTTTAAAAAATAAGTTTCAATCCCTTTCACAACAATTGTGAAATGAAAGTAGTGGCCCTAAATCCAGTGGCAAAATGACATTTTTATAATCAGAATAAATGATGCAAACATACTCATTTAAAACCCAACAAACCTTTCAGTTTTCCATCAAAGTTTGGATTGGTAGCTACTTTCAAGCCAGGGTGAGGTAGCAGAAAACAGGAAATGTTCGTGAAACAGGAATGGATGTGCTTTCGAACATTCTGTAGTTCTTCATGCTGGTTCCCTGAGACCTGCAGTAAATTATTCTGAAGTTTAAACTCACTTGCAACCTAAATTGAAAAAAGGAATTCTATGGCATCTTATATTTGCTATGTCTATCTGGTCCCACAATGGCAAAAAATAAATAAAAATTTTAAAAAAAGACGGACTGCTATTAAAGAAAAAAAAATCTTGGATGAATTTGTCCACAGTCATATATAAGCATAGCAAGCACATGGCAGTTACTACAATTAACAAGCCACGTCCCTTATGCTGGCTCAGATGGGCTTCCCATGTTTTAGTATACACTAGTCAAGTTTTACTCTAGTTCCCACAAATTCAGATTTTAATTCAAAGTGCTCATAAGAGACCCAAGTAGATTGTAAGATAGTGCTACTTTTTTTCAAGGTACTTAAGATAGCTTCCTGTTACCTGGGAGGTACACACTTAATTTCTAGAAAGGCATCCGAATAGTTGGGTGTTTATCTACAAGCCCAAGTATTCTCCACTCCCTTGTATAGACATGCATTTGACAGTGTATAATATAGACAAACTACTCTAAAATAACTCAATCTAAAAAGGCAAGCCTAGAGATCCTGATATTCAAGGAACCTTTTAACTTCAATTTTCTCCTTTGATTTCTCATTGGATATTTTTTGTGATATCTGATCATTGTAAACAATTTCTATAATGGTGAACTATTGTGACATAGAATGTGGAAGACCTTCTAATTTCATATTCTGTGAGCTATTAGCAAAATTTTCTATGACTTTGGAGATTCAAAATTAGACATGTTTTAAACCTCTACTAAAACATAAACTAGATACTTAGCTATCAGTCATGAATTGATTTATTTGTTCAAAGTAAAATCTTTTTGTTAAAGAATAAGTAATAGTTTTACAGATACCCGCAAAAGAATAATCTGTTTCAAAATTACTGGTAATATTTGAAATTATAACTCTTTGAATAGTTGGTTAAATATCAATTTTAGTTTGTTCACAGAGATACTATGAGGATCAAATGAAGTTGTGGCTACTAAGGATATTTGGCAAATCACGCAACAAAAATAATTCTAGATTACTAATGGTGAAATTCCATGTACCTAAATATTTAACAAACCTTGAGGCGTTTTTCCAAGAATTTTGCACCACCATCTGCTCCATATGAAAATTCATATGGGAAACTCCAGTCTCGAACCAGAAATATCAGACTCTAAAAAATATTAAGAAAAAATTGATAAAGGGACTTTAAGATACCTTCCTTTGGTTTTTATTAAAACCAACTATAATATTATTGTCACCTTAATAGTGTTCTTTACCACATTATGGAATTTAAAAAGCAAACAAAACCTTTGGAAGTTTCTGAGCAGCCTCTTACCTATATTTCTGCTAAGTATGGACAGAAAGCTGCCTCCTACCTGCCAACATGAATGCACCCCACCAGGAGCTGAGAGTCAGAGATGACTCAAGTTGGCTAAATGAAACAGTGTAAATATCATCAGGTTGTGTAGTGTTTCTATGTTCTTGTGAAGGAACTGGAAAGAATATTCTTTCTTTTTCAACAGCCATGGTAGAACATAGGCATAAGATCAGCTTTTTTTTTTAAATTATTGTAATGTTTTTACAGAAACAGCACATATAGGTTATTACAATAAGTTTAAATTATATAGCAAAGTTCAGAGTAGAAATTTTAAATGGAATTCCAAGTCTTGTCTAGATGCAATCATAGTTAACATTTGGTATGTATACAATGGAGTAGGGTGGGAATAAATTTTTTAAAAAGAAAAATTTCCCCAAAAATGAGTTTTTCATACATTGCATTTTAAATAAAAAACATTAAAATATACTTTTTAAAAGGATATTGAAATGGCATTTAAGATACCATTGAAATTCAAATACGTGATATTTTACCACAAGAAGTTCTAACAGATTTTTTAAAATCATTTTTCATTCATTTATTTCTCTGTCCACTACAACCAATATGTAAACCATTTTTCTTTTTCAAAATAAAACCTGACAAACATGTTAGGATAGTTCTAGCTCTTATTCCAATTCCTCTAACTTAGAAATTTATCATAACACTATCCTTTCAATTTAATTAAATTGTATGGACAAAAATTTTATAAATTACTACCTTAAATTCATAAATTCTATGGTTAACAAAATTACCTAGTTGGACTGTTGTATGTATTCTTTTATTTTTTATTTATTTTTTATTTTTACAGACTTCATTTTGATTCATTGTACACATATGGGGTACAAATTTACATTTCTATGGTTGTGCATGATGTTACATTCATATCATTCTTGTTAATCACACATGTACATAGGATAATGATGTCTTTTGAAATTAAGAAAAAATATTTTGGAAACCATCAACCTGGGAGACATGTGTTTACTTTTTAAATCTTCTGTTGAAATATAGTCTACACAAAGAAAACTGCACACACAATTACAAGGCTTAACAAATTTTCACTATCTGAACACTCCATGTAACCAGCATCTACCTCAAGAAACAGAATGTCCATCACTCCACAACCCCCTACTCCTGCTTTCTTCCAGTCATTACCCCTTGCTCAAGGGTAACCACTATCCTGACTTCTCAAAACATAGACTAGTTTTGGCTTCTTCCATTCAACATTATACTTGTGAAATTCATTGTATTATTGCATAATTTTTATCATTCATAGTCATCACTGCATAATATTCCATTATATAAATAATTATAATTCATCCTAATGTAGATGCACAAAATTATTGGTTGGTCTGCCTTCCCTTAATTAGTTTGAAGTCATGTGTTCCCATGTTATTCTGTACTTCCCCCATCATAACACTTAACACTACTATTTGATGGAGTTCTTTCAGTTGCAAATAATGATTTCCAATTACAACAAGTTTAAGTTAAAGAGCAGGGAATTCGTTACTGATTCCATAACTGGAAAGATTGGTACTATTTCTCTCTCTGATCAGTCCTTTCTATATGATGGCCAAGATCCCCACCGAGAGCCAGATATACACTCTAGTACCTGTGTAACACCACTGGGATTTGATTTTTCACCTTAGCCATGTCAGGAAAGTTCCAGGGACTGGTCTACCTTTGATCATATACACAGTCTGTGGTCAGAGGGATAAGACAGTCTCAATTGGCACCTCTACGTAAAGAGTGAGCGGCACTCCTTCACCTGAGCCATAACTTAATCAGTGCATTAATCCTCTGATAGGGATTAACTGGGTGATAACTAGGCTGGTAGGGTGTGGATGGAGAAAGTGGGTCATTGGGGGTGTGCCTTGAGGTATATATTTTGTCCTTGTTGAATGGAGAGCGCTCTCTCTCTCTCTCTCTCTCTCTCTCTCTCTCTCTCTCTCTCTCTCCTTCCTGATGCCATGTCCTGAGAAACTTTCCTCTGCCACACCCTTCTACCATAATCTGCCTTATCTCAGGCCCAGAGCAATGGAATCAGTCATCTATGGACTGAGACCTCTGAAACCATGAGGCCCAAAATAAACTTTTCCTCCTCTAATTCTTCTCATCAGGTCTTTTTGGTCATAGCAGTGAAAAAAACTGACTAAAACATATAGTGAAGGACAATGTATCTGGATATAAAATTCTTAGAGTGATATTTTCTTTAAAAACTTTGACACAATTGTTCATCTGTCCTTATTCATTGAAAGTTACTATAGAAAATCCTATGTGGGTCCTTTGTCCTTGAAAGCTCAATAACTTTTACTAGATGTATTCTCATATTGATTGGAACTTATCAGTCTTCCCTAGGGACTTAGTCAGACTATTCAGTTTTATTTGAAGGAAGTTTTTTTCCTATCATGTCTTTAAATATTTTTCCTCAACTACATTCCATTGTTATCTTTAGGGGCTCTCACTATGTACATGTGGCACACTGGAGGATGAGAATCCAGGGTTGTTTTTTTTTTTTTTTCATCTGTTTGTTTTGCAACACTGAGGTTTGGACCCTTGGTCTTGTGCCTGCTAGGCAAGTGCTATACCACTGAGCTACTACTTCAGCCCAGGAATCCAGGTTTTATGGGGCCTGAAGCTTATAAAATCTGTGGAGCAGGGGAAGCCTCTAAAACAAAAAGAATTTTAAAATTAGGCTTGAAAATGAATATTTAGAATGAGATACATACATCACAAATTTAGAAAAACTAACAAATAAAATAACACCAAACAGAAAATCCAGAAAAAATAACTAACATGCCTTTATATTACTTCTATTTTAAAAAGTGCTCCAAGTTCATTTCCTACCCCAGATAAGAATCAAGCATTTTTCTAAGAAGCATTGTTACCTTTTTTCCTGTGGAAACTGTAACTTCAAGATTTTAATTCTGCAAGTGCTACTAAATTGTTCATTGTTTCTAGGTCTTTTCAGTGGATAGAGTTAGATATAATTTTCTGTGTATGTATATGTATCATATATATTGATAAAATATCTCTATAATTCATATTAATATTTGAATCCTGAATCAAGAATCTTGGTTCTTTAGGTATAGAGAATGATTTAATCATGATATTCCATAATTGCTTGTTAGTTTTATACTATAATACATATACAACAGCCTCAGAGTAACACTACCAATCCTATCATCAGCTACTAAGAATATTTTATAAAACTATTAAATTTTTTTGGCATAAATTCTCTTTATTCTTTTGTTTTCTTTAATCTATTTATTCTTTACTTACAGAATGTAGACATTGAGATGCTCTCCTACTTTTATCTTTCATTTGGTCCTAGTTCCACAAATAAATATATATTTAGTGCTTATCCCAGTCCTTGTATCATCTTTGTTTGCGTGAAACTCATTCTTTAGTAGATTCCTTATAAAGGGGTGGTAGGAACAATATTCCTTCCTTCCTTTTTTTTTTTTTTTTTTTTTTTGGTACCAGGAATTGAACCCAGGGGTGCTTAACCATTGAGTCACATCCCAAAACCATTTTTTATTTTGAGACACAGGATCTTGCTAAGTTGCTGAGGCTGGCTTTGAACTTGCGAGCCTCCTGTCTCAGCTTCCAGAGTCACTGGAATTATAGGTGTGTGCTCCTGTATGTGGCCTATTTCCTTACATTCTTACATTTTGATAACAGTTAAGGTCTTTCATACCTATAAGTCAATATAGGATTCTTGGATTGCATCTTTCCTTACACATGGATACTTCTTGGTGTGTGGATTATGGGTATTTCTTGTTTTACAAAGATGAAGCCAGTCCCCCCTCTTCTATTTTGTTTTGTGGATTTTTGTGGGTAAAGATTTTTGTAAGGAGAATTAAAAATAGCCATATGTACTATCTTTAAATGACCTACAACTTTAAACAGATGCTCATTTTTGCCAAATTTTTGTCAATATATAATAATTTTCATTTGAAATATCTCTACCTAAAACATGTATTTTGAAAATAGAAGGTAGCTAGGAAGCAATTTTTGGAAAATAAAGGTTCAAGAACCAGTATAAATGAAACCAAGTATGTGACTTTGGCTATATTTTGCGTTTTTCTTGGAAGACTTCAGTCTCATTTTTTGCTCTTTTCCACTGGGCATTTTCCCTATTCAAAGTAACGAGGACCATGTGTAGAACAGAAGCAAACAGGAAGTCTCATTTTTTTCCAATTAGCAACCTATAACAGTAACCATGAAATGAATGCTGATGTTCAAGGTCCTAAGTTCCCTGCCTGATACTTCTACACAGTGATGTGCTGATAAACTCTGAGACCAAAAAAAGAAAAAAATATATTGATTTGTAGAATTTTCCAGTATGTGGAGAAAATACACCCTCTGTGGAGGATTTTCAGCTACTAATGATTTTAAAACTGGTTTATATAAACTCCTGAATATTTAATAATTGGTTCTTTTTTATTTTTATTTATTTATTTATTTTGGTGCTGGGGATTAAACCCAGGGGCACTTAACCACTGAGCCACATCCCCAGCCCTATTTTGTGTTTTATTTGGAGATAGGGTCTCACTAAGTTGCTTAGGGCCTCGCTAAGTTGCTGAGGCTGGCTTTGAACTCGCAATCCTCCTGCCTCAATCTCCCAAGCCACTGGGATTACAGGTGTGCGCCACCACACCCCGCAATAATTGGTTACTATGGACTGGTATGAGCTAGCTATGCACACCTACTACTTCCACCCCATACCAAAATGATTTGTAAACTTTACATTTATTATGTATGAATTTCACAAATTATGGTTTAATTCAAAAGCTATCAGTTTTTCTGCCCTGCTGAATCTCAATATGTATGTAGGTATAGACAGACAGACAGACAGATAGATAGATAGGAAGGAAGGAGGGAAATAAGAATATACATTAGTTTGAATTGTCAGATAAAAAACCAAATGAATTCATAATAGTTTTTTAAATGAAGTAAATTCAATCAGACAAGTGGAGCAAATGAAAGACCTATGCTATACTTATCTTATGCACTTTTTTTTAAATCGTGAGAAGCGTTGTAACCTTTAACAATTGGGAGATAGCTATACAAACTATGGCATATTAATATAATAATATGCAGCTATTAATATTATAAGTGTGTGGAATATATCCATACATGTATCAATTATGTCAATATAAAATGCTTAAATGAAAAAAATATTATTTGAAAAGTAATGCTAAATTTTTTTAAAAATTTTTTTATTTTAGTTGTAGGTGGATACAATACCTTTATTTTATTTTTTATGTGGTAGTGAGGAACAAACCCAGGACCTTACGCATGCTAGGGAAGCACTCTACCACTGAGCCACAACCCTAGCCCCAGGAATGCTAAATTTATGTGCACATCCATTATAAATATGTGAAATTACTCCCATATTATGAGGAAAAGACTTAACTGTTCTAGAATCATATAGCCAGTAAGAAACTGAATTAGTTTTTAATGTTTGGTTAATTTCAGTTCTAATTTCAGTTTTAAGTAATAGTAAACACCAGAAACGGTTTTAAACCAAAATAACAATTCATGGCAACTAACAGCTCATTGAGCTGGGTGCAGTGGCACATGCCTGTAATCCCAGCAGCCTGGGAGACTGAGGAAGGAGATCACAAGTTCAAAGCCAGCCTTACCAACTTAGTTGAGGCCCTGAGCAACTTAGCGAGATCATCTCAAAATAAAAAATTAAAAAGGGGTGGGAATATGGCTCAATGGTTAAGCACCCCTGGGTTCGATTCCTGATATCAAAAAAAAAGAACCTACTTATTTTATAGAATAGATATGTTGATGTAGCTCCTGCTGGATTATTATATTATACATAAGATTCAAGTGCTCAATGTGAGCAAAATAAGTGAGAAAATAAGTAATGTTGCAAAGAACTCTGTATTATCTCTTACTAGGATTTTCTTTCCTAGGTGTGCTAAATTGTTTAGAGCTGGTTCATAAGGACTTGCAAAAATCAGATATTAAAATTGGGAATTTTGCAAGTTGGTTGATATCAAGTTGGTACGTTGAAAGTCAGTCATGGTAAAATTATTTAGCATTTATTTTGTAAATACTACAAATCAGGCTCACCAGCTCCCTTCTCCTAAACCCATAGTAAACACTTATCAGCACACCACTGGTTAAATCTGTACTTCAATAATGCTTTCAAACTGAATTCTGTTAGTTTCTAGCTTTAGTTTATAATTTTATCCTATTTCAGAGTTAAGACTCTTATTTTAAATTTGTTAAAATTATTTTAAATTTTCACATAAATTTATTATTTTAAAAATGTCATTACCCCTCACCTTACTTCCTCTGGCAATGTTAAAAATTTCCCCACAATTTTATCCAAATGAATAACACTGTTATCTTGCCCGAGAAAGAGAGGTGGTAATTTCACACACACAAACATACACACAGACACACAGACACACACACACACACACACAAACCCACACACAGTAAAACCTCACTAAAGTTATTTTACTTTTGCTTCTTTTTTCTCTATGCTTTTTATAATTTAAATGTTATATTATTTACTAATATCTTAACTGTCCTGAAATTTGAATAGATTTGCATTTTATCTTAATTTTATGACATGCAATAATGTTTTGTTTTGAATTTGGTTGCTTTAATCTCAAATATTATTAAATGGCTTTGGACATCACTTTTACTACATTATCAGTTTCTTGTTTCAATTTCAGATAATTAGATTTATAAGTCTATACCTACTCAGGAGTCATTGTTGACTCATTCAGTCAAAACTCTTTCTTTTCACTGACATTTAAAAATGCCAACAATTTACTTACAAATGGTGATATCTTAAAGTGTTTCCTATTATTCATTTTCAGGTCACTGGTATTTTTTACCAAAGGCAGTATTTCTATCTTCCTATCTATTTTATCAGTCTTTTGTTTCATTGGTCTTTTATTAGTCTTTTGTTTTCAGTGTATCCGCCAACATATAAGAAGCAGTGACACCTGCTGGTAAGACCTAAAGTTCCTTTCTAGAATTTACAATGGCATTCCCAACCCATATATGCCAATGATCCTGACAGTAACAAGTTCATAGAAAAGTCGAAGTCATAGTCCAATTGCCATACAACAGTTCACTATCAGATGATTTTAAAAGGAAGACAACAGAGTCTAGTCAGCACTCCAAATCAAACAGCAGCTTTTATTCTATCTCATCCCCTCCCCTGACTCATTCCCTTGACCTCAGGGGAGAAATTCATGCTCCTTCATTCACAGCCTACCATCATCTCTCCAAGAAAGGGCCCCTTCTTGCTATGTTTTATCCTATTTTTCCCAGATCTACACTCTTTAATCTTCAGCCATCCTTTCCCACCCACCCCCTGAAATATTTTATTTTGTGTATGAGTTTTTAAAATAATAAATGGTATCATGTTACATATCTCATACTTTTTGCTGCTTAATTCAGTATGAATATTAACACTCTAATCATACAACTCTATGTATGTTTGGTCCATTGCCTTTGGACTTTGCGAAGTATTGCAGAGTATGCTTTCCACCATATTTTATGAATCCATTCTTCTAGTGATGGTCACCTAAGTTGCCTCTAACTTTCTTCTACTACTATTTAGAAATCATTTAATAAGTAATGTATGTTTATATTTGCTACATATCCACCAATTCATTTACTCATAATTCATTATTGGATTGCATTAGTAAAAAAAGATTCATGTATCTAGTAATTCTTTTTCTTCAAGTTTGCTTCATTTGATATTAATATAGCCACATTAACTTTCTCTTTATCATTTTCCTCTTCCTCAGGGGCCTCTATCTTCTCTCAGATCTCAATAAATTTTTTTACTCTTCTGTTAATGCTCTTATGTATTCAAAGAAATTTGTAATTTTCTGTGGTTTTTTAATTATTTTAAGAAAGTTAATCTTAATTAGCTAATTATCTATTAATAGAAGCACAAGACATCCATCCTACAATTAAGAGTAGTTAATATGCTCGTATGGTAGCCCGACTTCAAGATGACTCCCCAAATCCCTGCTTCCAGGTGCTCCATCTTTGTTTAGTCCCTCCCACATTATGTCAGGGTTGGTCTGAATGTCTGACTGATAAAATATGCTGTGCTACTTCTAAGATCAGATTATAAAAGATTGTAGCTTCTCTCTCATAATTAGGTGACTTGTTTTGGAATGGAGTATCCTGTGGAAAAGTTCATGTGGTAAGAAGTTAAAGGCTCCCACCAACAGAGTAAGGTTGGAAGCAAGTCCTCCAGAAAAAGGTCTTCAGGGAATGTTTCCTTGGCCAGCAGCCTGGGTACAACTTCTGAGAGACCCAAAGCCAAAAACCACACAGGCTGAGCCACTCCAGATTCCTGACCTTCAAGAACTGTCTTAGATAATAAAAGTTTATGGTTTGAGTACGAGTTGTTAGGCAGCAATAGAGAACTATACAGCTCATTTAAATTACTAGCCACAAGAGCTACTAATTCTACTTTGCCCTTTATTAATCATTCAGTTTTCCTGTGTGATCACAGTCCCCTCAGGTTATGAGCTGTCTTGGCTGGTGATGTGCAACTGGAAGAAGAATCTCAACCGTAGAGGTAGCTTTACCTACCTCTGATAAACTTAGTCTGAAGGAAACATGCTTGAGATGGACAGTCATCAATGTATAAATCTGCACCACCTCCAGGTTCTGTTTTCAAGGATTGTTTGGCTTAATTATAACATCTTTGTTCTTGATATATAAAAAATGGTAAGACGAGAATGGAGCACAAAAGGGACTGACACTATTCAATCCAAGCTCAGATGCTGTCCACCTGCTATCCTCAGCAGGGGCTGAGGGTGGTGGCTGTTCTTCTCAGTGGCACTGGAGCAGGATAATGTGTGACAAAGCAAAGGGCACCTCCAATTCCCCACCCCCAATGTTCTCTCTGGTGCTCAATCAGCTTTTGTTGTGGTTTGCAGGAACTACCTTTTATGTCTCCTGGGTCTTGTTCATTTTTAGCTTTTATGTTGGATAAATTTATCAATTTTCCTTTGGCTTCTGTGACATCTCTAGGGTTAAGTTCAGGGAAGAAAAGCTGATACTCTTGCAGGAATTACATCTTTTTATTTCCTCCCTTCTATTTTTTCTTCACATCTAATAGTATTAAATAGGTATTCAAAAATGCTTCTTGAATGAAACAAGAAACAAGAAACAAACGTAACCGTAACTGATAAATATACCTGGTTATAGTTTTCAGAAAAATCCAGTAAGAATTTGCCATCATTCAAACTTCACTCACCTGAAATGGCTTTAGGAATGTTTCCTCCATTGCCAGCCTGCCATACTCAGTGAAAAGCTGAAAGAAAAATTACACACACACACACACACAGAGGAAAGAATACAAATACTTAAGTAAGGTTTTACTTCTTGGCTTTCTTCCATTCATTTTTTTTCACCCAACTGTTAACAGAATACTACATTTATTAAGATTATACAAATCAGGGCTGGGCCTGTAGTTAAGTGCCAGAGCACTTGCCTAGCATGAGTGAGGTACTGGGTTTGATCCTCAGCACTGCATATAAATAAATAAATAAATATAATAAAGGCATTCCATCCATCTATAACTACAAAAATTTTTTAAAAATATTGTAAGAATCATTTTAGGATGTATTAGAAAGATAAAGCAGAACTATAATAATTATGTATTAAAAATTAAGGACTTAAAGTAACATTTAAAAATATACTTCTGATGGGCTGGGAATATAGCTCAGTTCTTAGAGTGCCTGCCTGGCAAGCACAAGGCTCTGGGTTCAATCCTGAGCATGCCAAAAAAAAAAAAAAAAAAAAAAAGTATACTTCTGGGCTGGGGTTGTGGCTCAGTGGTAGAGAGCTTGCCTAGAACCCTTGCCTAGGCACTGGGTTCGATCCTCAGCACCACATAAATAAAGAAAATAAAAGTACTGTGTCCATCCATAACTAAAAAAATTTTTTTAAATAAATAAAAGTATACTTCCATTTAATAATAATACCTTGTGTGTGTGTGTGTGTGTGTGTGTGTGTGTGTGTGTGTGTGTTTTGGTTTTAGTGCTGGAGATTGAACCCAGGGCCTCATGCATGCTAAGAATATGCCCTACCACTAAACTATACCCCAAGCCATGAAACTAATACCTTTCATATCTAGAATGTAGGAAAATTCTTTGGAAAGAAGGAGAGGAAGCATGTCAAATGACCTTTCAAAGCAGAACTGGCATAGGATTAAACTAGAGAGTCATAAACTATGTAGGATACATTTACAGAAGTTGTGACCTCAGGAAATTTAAAGGCACGATAATCTGGACTGTACAAAGGCATCAGGTATTTTGTTTAACAAGTAGATAATCAAATAAACTGCCTTCTCTAATTTTGTATTACTCCCAACTGAGATCATGAGACACCATAATATAAGTTTTATATACTGCTAGAAATGCAAGATTTTGGAGAATGTAGACTTGAGGAGGTAACTGTGGCAGGGCCTCTGTTGAGACTTTCATCCAGACAAGCTGATTCCCGTATGAACAGAGGAAACACCACTTCATACACAGGACTAAGATGCCACAGTGGCATCTTGGAGCTGGGGAAGAATGCTGACACACAAGATTCCCATCCTTGCCCCTTCAGAACAGCGCCCACAGCTGTCTTTCCTGTGGGAGCAGTGGGAATCTGAAAAGTAAAGGGTAATTTCTAGGTTCCTGATGAGAGTGATGAAATATGTCTAAAAGGCAGCTGGTCCAGGGTTTAGACACTCTCATTAGAATCACGTACTAATAGTATTTGAATTCATAAACACTTACAAATTGATTGGAAAAATTGAAATGACCTCAAAAAACTAATACTTACTCAATATTAAAGTCTAAAATTAATAATTTGTGGAAACACCTAAACTGGTATTGAACAGTTAGTTCCATGGATTAATTTAGAAAGTCACTGGCTAGTTTACAACATGTGCCCAAAGAAGTAACTACTCTTATTATAAGAAAGCATCTATTCAACTAGTCAGAGTATTGCCTAATTGTCATACTGTGATATACTAGAAATATATTTGATAGTAATGCTGAATGCAAACTCCAATTGATACTTACAATGTTACTTTGCTCCATCATCTTTTGTACCTACTAAATGTTCACATTTTGCTGTATGGCTCTGATTGCCAAGATAATATAATATAATATACTGAAGGCAAATTTTTCTATAAAATATGTAGATGGAAACTATCAGAGAAACAATAGTTTTGTTATCTATCAAGAATAACATGGGGGCTGGAGCTGTAGCTCAGTAGTAAAGCGCTTGCATAGCATGTGTGAAGCACTGGGTTTGATCCTCAGCACCACATAAAAATAAATAAAATAAAGGTATTGTGTCCATGTACAACCAAAAAAAATTTTTAAAAAATAACATGGGGTGGGGCTGGGGTTATAGCTCAATGGTAGAGTGCTTGCCTAGTATAAGTGAGGCACTGGGTTCGATCCTCAGCACCACCACATATAAATAAATTAAAGAATGGTATTGTGTCCATCTGTAGCTAAAAATATGTTTTAAAGAAAAGAATACATGGGTCTGGGGTTGTGGTTCAGTGGTAAAGCACTTGCCTCACACGTATGAGGCACTGGATTCAATCCTCAGCACCACATAAAAATAAATAAATTTTAAAAAGGTATTGTGTCCATCTACAACTAAAAATTTTTTAAAAAAAACAAAGGAAGAAAGAAAGAAAAGAAAAGAATAACATGATCCCGGAGACTTGAGAGGCTGAAGCAGGATGATCACAAGTTTGAGGCCAGCCTCAGCAACTTAGCAAGGCCCTAAGTAACTTAGTGAGACCCTGTCTCAAAATAAAATTAAAAAAAAATTTTTTTTAAGGGCTGGGAATGTAGCTCAGTGGTAAAGTGCTCTGGGTTCAAGTCCTGGTACAAAAAAAAAAAAAAAAAAGAAAAAGAAAAACACAAACTGCTGGGCATGGTGACACATGCCTGTAATCCATGCCTGACTCTGGAGGCTGAAGCAGAGTTCAAAACCAGTCTCAGCAATTAGCAAGGCTCTAAGCAACTTAGTAAGACTCTGTCTCAAAATAAAAAATACAAAAAGGGCTGGGAATGCAATGTAGTGGTTAAGTACACCTGGGTCTAATCCCTGGTGTCATAAAATAGAAAATAAAAATAACATGCATTGAAGAGAGCAGGAAGTGTTTCTGAGATGAGAATTATCTCCAGCAAACATCTGATCCTTCACTTACTTGAGAGTCAAGTGTGGCTTGGAGATGAAAAGGAGCACTGGGCTCAGTCAGACGACCTGACTTTTATTCCCACTCTACCACTAATTAGCCATGTATATGAGCTTTATCAAGTCATTTATTTATTTTCAGATTCATTTTCTCCAATTATAAAATGTAAAAGATAAATTGAGTGTCACAAGGCTCTTTCAGATCTAAAAAAAATTCTGTGACTTCTGAGGTAGTTTCTAACAGTCCACAGGAAAAAAAATCGAGCCTATAACATATATCCTACCAGTGATTATCAAATCCCTGACCTTAAGACTTTAACTTCACATTTTGGGTAATTTTTAAGCCTAAAAATGTTTTTTCTATTTTAATTTGCCATATATTTTCATATATCCAAAAATGGTAGCAAGTAGCTTTATGGAAACAAAGGAATTTGAAAACCGAATTAGAACAAAACGAGAAACTTGAAAATAGGATAACCCTCATTTGGTTATGTTTCTAAACTATTCTCCAAAATTCTTCTATGCATATTCAAAAAAGCCTACTGGATAAACAAAAAATAGTAATATTGTTACCTGAAGGTGCTGAAGATCATCCTCCTGGACATTTTGGGATAAATTATATACCTTGATTATGAAATCAAAATGAGAGGATAATCAGTGTCATTCTAAGCACTTATTTTGTCATTCTCTATTTTTATAAATATCAATTATTACAAAAATTAACCTCTTACATACATTTATACAATGACATTCATAAGAGAGGACTAAGAAAGCTTGAGAGACAATAAACAATATGTAGTGATATAAAAATTTTCCAGAAATACAATAGTCACCTACTCTGGAATCAGAATTTTAAAATTATTTCATGAATGCAATTCAACAATCAGTCAATAAGATAACAATTCTACCAAGCACATCAAAATAATGGTGTTAAAGACAATGTGCTAAATCTGAACAACCTTTATGGAAAATTGTGTTTTGAAAAGTTATCTTGTTTTCTTCACAATTTGTTATTTTATTTATTTCTATTTTATAGAAAGAAAGTTCCATCACATTGAAGTTTGGTTCCGAATGTCCTTGTATTATTGTTTCATGAACAGATCACAGCATCAACATGACTTTTTTTCTGTCAAAAACTTCAAAGAAAAGTTAAATATGCTTATATATTTATGTATTAATGCAAACAGTATCCTTTGTGTACTTATTTAAATAACAGATCATTTTTCAGATAATAAAAACAGTCATTACTAAGGACTTAGTAGATTTTTCTGTGAAAAAATTCAATGTATTAAGGTTAAAAAATAGTAAATATTACTGGATAAACAAAAAGGCAAAGTCAATTTGATTTTTATTGGCTTGTATAAATGGTTTTTACTGTTGATTAAAAAGAAAATAGATATCGAATCAGTATTTTAAAAGCAAGTAGAAGTAGATTATTAAAAAGCATCAATCATATAAGTTAATTTAAAGGTTTTTGTTTGTTTGTTTAAAATTTGGTTTCCCCTCCTTCCTCCTGTTTGTCCTCTCTTGTTTGTACTAAGAGGTCAGTCACTAGTCACCAGTGACTGGCTCCACTCTCTCTACTAGCATATGATCATCTCCAATTTGTTCATCCTGAGTATACTGCCTTTTTAAGCTACCTTGACTTTTAAAACTTGATTTGCTCTGTTTCTTTACCATCCTTTTCTGCTCTTTCCAGTGACTACAAAATATCTAAAAAATAGTCTTACTCTTTCATGTTGTATGTGCTATGCTTATAATGAAACTCTCCAAGAACCTGCAGCACAATTTAGAAAGCCTACCATAACCCCTGAAACAAACTTTAAGAAAGAGAAAGAAAAAAGGAAAAGAAAATGTAAATTTTTAAATAAAGACATTTACTTTTCTAAATGTATATAAAGTTGTTTTAAAAAATTATAAGCAGGGGGGCTGGGGACATAACTCAGTTGGTAGAGTGCTTACCTCACAAGCACAAGGCCCTGGGTTCAATCCCTAGCACCACCACCCACCCACCCTCCAAAAAAGTAATAAACACACACAACTTTTTACATTTAGAAACATTTCCACTGGCTCTTTAAAACAAAATATTATGTTTATAAATCTTGCTTCATTAAATATAGTAGTTGATCACAATATCTGTTTATGTTATAAGATTTAATATTATTGAGCATACTGTAGGCATTAAGTAGAAAAAAATCAATATAATAATAAAACCTTTTCTGGCTAAAGCAGTCAATTGAAAACTGATCAGTAATTAACACAGTAACACCACAGTAACAGAAACAATTCTAATCTTACAGAAATCACAAGAAATGGTATGCTAATTGAGCAAAATAACATATGATATACCATTTCTGTTGTCTGTCTCACTACCATGTTGATATAGAAACACATATATTATTAATTTTAGCTAAAGAAATACCCACCCAAATTAATTTATTTCATACCTGTATTGAGCTGATCATCGTGCTAAGGGCAAATACTGTGGCCGAATCTCTCAAAGTTGACTGACTATCAAAGGTCCCCTGAGTATCCATCAATAGCACTGCAACCTATAAGTAGAGTACATAATTGATATTGTATAGAACATTTAGGGTTATTACAGTTACCACAATATTAGCACCATAAGAACTAAAGGAAATCATTATTAATGAATACTTAATAGGTAATTTCTTATACATGTGTGAATACTACAAGAAATCAAAATATCAATTAGCTGCTTATTGTAATAATTTTCACTGATGATCCAGCATTAACTTAATACAGCATTGAAACAAGTGTGAACAATGGCTTGCTGATCTGATGTCCTACTGTCCTTATGATTTTTCCTACCATAATCATTAAAATGGCAAACAAGGATCATTCAATAGGATACTATATTCCCCTTTAAGTTTCATGTCAAATGACCAAGATTCATTTTCAGAAGAGTATTCAAGATTACTGTTGCAAGTAGAAGTTCAATTTTACTTAAAAAAGTTAGTGTCATACCTTTTTACCATCAACTTTATTGATAAGGAAGACTTCACTCCATATCTGGATTCCTGTGGTTTCTCGTTCAGATCCTCCTCTCCAAGAAAATCCAGTCAATGGTTCATTGTAATCTCCAAGCCAATCAACTGATTCCTATAAATTTAATAAAGTGTATAATGTATACCTAGATATATATTTAAAACATTTTTATTCATCCTTTCCAATTTTTATCTCTAACTCTAGTCAAAAAGAAACATGTGGGGCTGGGGTTATAGCTCAGTAGTAGAGTGTCCGCCTAGCACATGTGAGGCACTGGGTTCCATCCTCAGCACAGTAGTAGAGTGTCTGCCTAGCACATGTGAGGCACTGGGTTCCATCCTCAGCACCACAAAGAAAAATAAATAAATACAATTTTTAAAAAATAGTGAATAAACAACCACAAAAACACTTTAAAAAATAAAAAAGAAACGTGTACAATTATTACATTGACACACTTTATTCACTAAAAAAAAAAATTACAGAAGAGCAACCATCTGCCACATTTTATGCTAGGTTTTGTGAATACAAAAATGAAAAGATACCATTCCAGACTAGAGGAAGCTCATGGCCTAATGGGGAGATAGACATGCTAGCAAATCATTTTGGTACATTATATGTGTGTCAAAATGAACATGTAAATAAAGCATCAGTGGAATAACAGGAAACAGAATAACTCTTGATCAGGTAAGACTTCATAGAAGAGGTAATATTTGAAGAATATTTAGAAATTTTCTAGGTGAGCAAACTTGGAGAGAGGGCATTCAAGGAAAGAAGGAAGGGAGGGGAGGAGGGAGGGAGGGAGGAAGAGAGGAAGAGAGGAAGGGAGGGAGGAAGGAAGAAGGAAAGAAGGACAGAAGGAAGGAAGGAAGGAAGGAAGGAAGGAAGGAAGGAAGGAAGGAAAGAAGGAAGGGAGTGAGTGAGTGGGTAGGCATATTATGTGAGGCTTTGGTATGGGGATTGATGGAAGTGAGTAACCAGGAGAGTTTGGACAGATCCTGGTAAGGTGCCTAAACAGTTAGATTTCATCCTTTGGCAGTAGGGAGTTATGAAGAGATGAATTAGTATCTTATAGGAGTAGAAAGATTATTGTATAAGCAGTGAAGGACTGATGAATAAGGAAGAGAAAGGGGAAGGACAAAGGGGGATTATTATAAAGGTCTAAAATATTGAGGGCCTAACATAGAGTGAGAACAGTGGGGAAAAACAGAAGGGTACAGATACAAAAGGGATTTGAGAAGTCAAAGGAAGAGAGAATAGAAGAAACAGTCAATTACATAAGGACTAAAGATCAACTAAAACAAGGAAAGTAAAGTATCCCTTATACTTAGTAATCAAGTAATTGGTGAAATAGCTATTTATTTCTGTTTTAATATCTGTTACAGAGAATAATTTGTTAGTTTTTGAAGACCTCATTAGATAATCCTTAAATTTAAAACCTTATATTAACTACAGCTAAAAAAAATACTAATGCAGAGGAATTTAGGAATAGATTACTTGATTTAATAAAAAGCCTCACAAACCAGTATAAAGGAAATTTTTATTTTGTTATTTCTTGTCTTGTTCTGTATAGCAATTTTAGACCCTTACAGAGAACTCACTTTTAGTTCTTTCATGAATTGATTTCGTTGTCCAGCCTATTCAATCTTATTTCCTCTTCATCTCCAAAACAATATAATTTCCACTTTATGAAGGAAAGTATACTTTCTGTTTAATGCAAATATACTCATTCCTCTTAGCCTAGAATGTCTCTTCTTTCTCCCTCTCTTGATTCAGATTTTGCACATCTTCAGTCTATCCTAAGTCTCAATATCTCTATGAAACCTTTCCTGATAACTTCTGCCCATAAAGATATGTCATTCCCCTGAACTATATTCAGAAATGTAAAAATTGGCATTTCATGATGCCCTAAATATTGCATGTAACTTAATTCAGTCTCCTAAGCCAAACCATGAGTGCAAAATCTAAAACTTTGTTGGTATTCTCCATAGTTCTCAACATAATGCAGGGCATATAGGAAGTAGCCAATAATACTAATTGATTAGAAATTTAAATTAGTCTAATAAAATGTCATCTGAAAAGTCTTAAGATGTATATATCAATAAATAAATTATGATGATTATCAATTTGAAGATTGATAACATTATTGTGACATTAACTCAGGTCAATGATCTACCTAAGATCTTTACAAAAATCTAAGCTTGAAAAATAATTTTTAAAGACAAGGAAAATGACCACAAGTAGTTATTTTTGCAGACATAAAATTCAGCTAATTTCATTCTTTCAGGCATGTATTAATTTTTTTTCAAATATTCTACCATTTGACCCAGTTATCCAACTCCTTGGTTTATACCCAAAGGACTTTAAAATCAGCATACCACAGTGATGCAGACACATCCACGTTTACAGCAGCTCAACTCACAAGAGCTAAACTATAGAACCAACTTAGGTGTCCTTCAACACACGAATGGATGTATACACACACACACACACACACACACACACACACATATATATAAAATGGAATATTACTCAGCGTTAAAGAATGAAATTATGGCATTTGCTGGTAAATGGATGAGGTTGGAGAATATCATGCTAAGTGAAATAAGTCAAACCCAAAAACCCAAAGGCCAAATGTTTTCTCTGATATGCAGATGCTAATTCACAATGAGGGAGGGTGATAGGGAAGAATAGAGTTACTTTAGATTAGGTAGAGGGTAGTGAAGGGAGGGGAAGGGGTATGGGGGTAGGAAAGATAGTAGAGTGAAACAGACATTATTACTATGACTGCATGACCAATGTGATACTACAATATATACAACAGAAAAATGAGAAATTACACTCCATTTATGTATGATTTGTCAAAATGTATGAATGCATTCTATTGTCATGTACAACTAATTGGAACAAATTAAAAAATTCAAAAATTAAAAAAATTTTAAAAATTGCTTAATGAAAGCCAAACTCAGAAACTCAAAGGTCAAATGTTTTCTCTCATACGCAAAAACTAGGATAAAATTAAGGAAAGGGGGAGGGAAGGACAGGAAAACATAAAGGGAAGATCAGTGATGTAGAAGAAGGTGATGGAGAGGCAAAGTGAAGGAATGGGTAAGGAGAGGCAATGCAGAATGAATTCTAAAAAAAGCATGTTATGTACATATATAAATATAATACAGGGAAAAAAGAAACAATCAAATAAATAGATGAGCATAAGTTAGTCTAGTAGAATAGAGGAAGGAGAATGGGAGATGGGAGGAAGAACAGGAGGGAAAGTGGGAAGGATCATGAACTGAAAACAAATTCCATGCATGTATGAGTTTGTTGCGATGAACCCAACTATTATGTATAATTACAAAACTCTAATAAAAAATAATTTATTGATTACTATGTTCTAGTATGGGATAAGCTTAACAACAGTTTTCCTGCTAAAAGAACATAAATTATCACATTCAAAATCGAATCTTGCCATTCTAATATGAATGATAATTATACAAGCAGATATCCAAGTAGAATTTGGTCTACACAAGTCTATGATGCATGCCTTTGTGCAAGGAACAGCAAAACAAGTGTTCCTATTCTGTAATGCTTTTTTAATGCTCTACTAAGGAGAGGAAAAGCAGATCTGGTACACTCAGTCCAAGCAAACAATCTTTACCACAAGCAATATAACAGGTGCTACTGAGTGCTTCATTCCAGTGTTTAAGAATCATAACTAAAAACGTGCCTAAAATCCAAAAGAGTGAAAACATTAATTTTGTCAATTCAAATTTCCAATTAAGTAGAATACTACTGTTGGTATGCCAGATATCAGAATTAGCAAAAATTTTGCTTGCTTTCAAACCCTGAATTATTTTAGTAGTTCTGTACTTGGTTTGTTTGAATTGAGGTTGGAGATAGAAGTGCTAAGTTAATACCACATGGTTGTTTCAAAAATAGCTCATCTATAAAAGATCAATCTAAAATTAAATATATAAAATGAAGTTCTTTTGTAGTGTGTCTATTCTACCTCATCCTTCATATGTGTATTAGAATTGCTCCAGGTAAAAGGATAGGAAAAAAACAATATTTTCCATTACCAACCTTCTGTTCCTCAGTTTAAATCTCCTATTTATCCTTCTGCTTTTGGTTTATTCTAGGTCTCTTAGAGTCTCATTTCTGTGTCACATTGTTTTCACACACACTATGACACTATCAGTTGCCTCTTGGGGTGAGGTTAGGTGAGACTGACTGGGAGAGGCTGAGGGAATTTTATGGGTTTTTCTGAGGCAAGGGTGAAGCTTCTTATCTTGACAGAGCTTTGGATTACACAGGCATATTATTTTTTTGTCAAAAATCATAAAATAAACATTTAAGACGTGTGTTTCACTGCATGTTAATTTTACCTCAAAATTTTAAAAACTGGGGGCTGGGGTTGTGGCTCAGTGGTATAGTGATTGCCTAGCATGTGTGAGGCACTGGGTTCAATTCTCAGCACCACATATAAATGAATAATGGTCTATCAACATCAAAAAAAATTTTTTTTAAATTTTTAAAACTGAATTTTATATATGTACATATATAGCAATGATATATTGAAATATTTGTGGGAAAGTATACTGATGTCAGTAATTTACTTTGAAATTTATCAAAAAATAAGATGGAGAAGCTGGGTGCAGTGGTACACATCTGTAGTCTATAGTCCCAACACTTGGGAGGCCAACGCAGGAGAATCATTTGAGCTCATGTGTTGGAGTCTAGCCTGGGCAACATACTCCTCTCAAAAAAAAAAAGAAAAGAAAAGAAAAGAAAAATTAAGATGGTGTGATCAATGGTTAGAAAGAAAGATGAAGAGTTGGAGTTGTGGCTCCGTGGTAGAATGCTTGCCTAGCATGTGTGAGGCACTGGGTTTGATTCTCAGCACTGTACATAAATAAATAAATAAATGTCCATTGACAACTAAAAATATTTATTAAAAATAAAAGAAAGAAGGATAAAGAGATGGAGATATATATGACAAAGCAAGGATATTAAACTTAATAAAAAAAATGTAGGTGGTAAGTACCCAGGTGTTTACCTTAAAATTCTTTTAGCTTTGCTGCCTGCTTGAAAAATTCCATGGTAAATGTTGGGGAAAAGTTATTACAATATAAAAGTTATGGCAAAAGTTATTTGACTTTTAAACACTGTAGCATATAAAGTTCATGATCATATCATTATGCTAATGTCCATGTTTAAAAGGGTAAAATATTAAGTTATATTCTCAGGGAAATGTAGCAAAGTGGCTTCAGACACAGTGGTCTATGCAGTTTGTCCTCAGTGCTTTAGAGCACTGAGGTTGGAATAGTTACACCCATAGCATTTATATTTAGGTACATACTTAGAGTACAAGATAATAGGAATAGAATTATCAAACGCTACTAAATAAAAACACAAAGTGGGAAAAGCATATAAACAAGAAAACTTTTTAAGGAGCCTCTTACCTACCTGGTTGTACATGTATCGCAACATGAAGTCCATCAGAAATGACTTTCCTTTTCTAAAGGCTCCAGCAACAGATACCGCAACTACTTCCTTGTCCCTGACAGCCTCAGAGAGAAGGATCTGATTGAGTGCAGTTTCATCTAACTCAAAGGAATGGTCATCTTTGACAATGAGGACTTGGACAGGTCCTGCCTTTTTCACTGGCTCCTCCTCTTCTGAACTCCAGTCACATGTCTTTTCTGAAAATCCACCTGTTGAAGAAGCAGCAACTGGTTCAGTCAATCATCTCGAAATGCCAAGAAATATATACTTCTTGACTCTCAAACATCTGGCACAGGGGCTGGGGTTGTGGCTCAATGGTGGAGTGCTTGCCTGGCATGCATGGGGCACTGGGTTTGATCTTCAGCACCACATAAAAATGAATAAATTTAAAAAATGAAGGTATTATTTCCATCTACAACTAAAAAAAAAATTAAAAAAACCAAACATCTGACAGAGTGGAATTGGAAAAGTTCATTCTAATGACATATTTTATGTCATTCACACCATATCCCAGAAAGACATAAATGGGTCTTTCTGAACATGTGACTAAATAAATAGAATTTTGAGACATTTATTATTATCTATATTTTTGATATAAGAAGAAATTAAGAATCTAATTAAGTAATTTTCCCAAGACCATACTTACTGGGAAGTGACAAATCCAAGTTCATAGAGATAATAATTTTCAGCCTGGGATTAGATCTCAGCTATCTACATTTTCATCCCAGATTTTTCCATTATAATATTCTGCTTCTTTAGTGATCACTCCTGAACATCACATAAATGGGCTCATTTGCTTTACATCAAAAGATCAGAAAGTCAATACACACACCAGTTAATTCCTCAGATCAGATATATACCCTACCCTCAATATATAAATCTTTAATAAATGTTCTGGACTTAAAGCTTGTGTTCCCCACTCCCCAAATTCATATGTTGAAGTTCTAATACTTTAAGATATTGTTATAGCAGCCCAGACTAAGATGATAATAAAAATAAATAAAATAAATAATAAATAATAAAAAAATTAAATATTTCCTTTTGTATTATCAGTCAATGCAATGTTGAATAGAAGAGGTGATAATGAACATCACTTATGATTTTATGATATTAATTTTGAAACAAACTGGTCTCTTAAATAATCTTTCATCTAAATTTTTGAAAGCATATTTAAATAGACATTCTTCATGGTGTCTATTTGATAAGAAGTCTTATAACTAAAGAAAAACAAGACGACTATATCTCGTGGCATACTTTTAAATGAGTCTTCAGATCACATTGATATATACTATATCTCATATTGACAACTTTCTGTGTACAATTTTTCATTTATTAAAACAACAATACTATTGAAATAGCACAAAAATACCACACAATTTTAGTTTTCATTAATGGAAACAATTATATGTTATATAATACTTGCTGAACAATAGCACAGAGCATCTGGTGATAACAGAGTGCCTCTAGTCATGAATTACAATTGCTCTCCCTGAAAAGTCAACTGACTTGGTATCTGAAAGGTAATTGATTCTATATTGCCATACTGCAGATATGGGAGTACAAGAATCTCTGTTTAAATCCCAACTTTACAATTTATAACATATATGAGGTTGTGGAACTTTCTTAACTTCCCAATGGCTCATTATCCTCCATCTAAAAAATGAGATTGGACTGGGGTGTAACTCAGTGCCTAGCATGGCTAGCATCCCCAGTACCTCAAAAGAGTAGAGGAGGGGGAGAGGGAGGGAGGGAGGGAAGAAGGGAAGGAGAGAAGGAGGGAAGGAGGGAAGGAGGGAAGAAGGGAAAGAGAGAGAGAAAGAGAGAGAGAGAAGAAGGAAAGAAAAGGAAAAAGAGAAAGAGATTAATAATGGTACCTACAAACATTAGAGGCTTTGTGAAGATTAAATGAAGTAATATTAATTTATTTGACTGAAAAAAATCTGACAAATAGCACATGCTTAATAAATGGTGACTGTTATTAATACTACCATTTTTTATTATACATTCATGTTTGATTCTGGTACTATCTGCTCACATAATTTCAGCCTCAACAAGAAAGCCCTTTTTGAAGACAGCAAATACAACTGGGGGTTGATGGGTAAGTGCTGCAAGGTTTCTTTGAGATACTAATGAAAATGTTCTAAAATTATGCTGATGAATACATAACTGTGCAAATACACTAAAAGCCATTGAACTATATACTTCAAATGGGTGAATTATATAGAATATGAAGTATGTTTCAATAAACCGGTAAAAATATTTACAAAATCCTTAGATTCTATAAAAGATCAAAACTGAAAATACAGACTAAAAATATTTGGAGCACAGACTGTCTTACTTATATTTCTTGAAAAGTTATAAAGAAGCTCACATACAGTAGGTCTTCAGTAAATATTTGTTTACAAAAATTTAATAAAAATAACTGAAAAAGTATTAGCTGCTGGGTATTACTAAAAACAAACACTATGTACTTGATTCATCCTTCATAACTATGTATTACTACCTATGCAATATATATTATCCTTGTTAGTCTAAAATAATTCAAAAATCCTTTGGAATACATACCAAGTTTCCTCAGCAACAGAGGAAATGAGTTTCAAATGAGTTTTGCTAAACTAAACTTGTTTCAATTCTCTGAACACTACCCAAATCCTAAAAAGAGAAGGGAAAGGAAACAGATCAGAAGCAAACTGGCTGGGAATTAGCATTTTACTATGGCTAATACAAAAATGTATGGCTTACAAAGATAGAACCAACTTGCTACGGTTTGAATATGCTTTGACCCCTCTAAGACTCATGTGGCCCCAGTGTAACCATATTGAATAGTGGTGGGGCCTTTAAGAGGTGATTAGGTCATGGGGATGCTTCCTTTATGAATGGATTAATGTCTTTCTTAAAGGACTGGGTTAACTTCCAATGGAGTCATCAGTGTTCTCTCTCACACACAGGACTGGATTAGTTACCCCAAGAGTGGGTTGTTACAAAGCAAAACTGCCCTTGTTGTATTCTCCCTTCAACATAACCTCTTCAGCTCTTCCACTATGTTATGGAACAACACAAAGGCCCTGACAGATGTGGCTGCATGATCTTAGACTGCCAGCCTCAAGAATTGTAAGTCAAAACAATCCACTCTTCTTTATGAATCACTCAGTCTCTGGTATTCTATAACAGCAATAGACAAAGATACAATGCCATCATTTTCTTTTCACATACTGGATCTTATATTCGATATAGGGACTTTTGAGACTTTCATTTTATATAGTGTTACTAAGTCACTGGAAGCCAGCACTCAGCTGTTGAATTTAGATATGTAGAAAAGGAATCTTCAAAAATTTGGAGTATAAAAAATCATCGTTTTTACAGATTAGAAATGCTGTGGTAGTATATTACTAATTTTCTTAATTGTAAACTTCGTTTAAAAATCTATACTTCATCTTTTCTATACTACATCTATCTCAAAATAAAATTTTAAGAAGGGGCTGGGGATGTAGTTCATTCATTATGGAATGTCTGCCCTGTACTGCTATTATGGTTTGGATCTGAAATGTCCCCCAAAGACTCGTGCATTTAAGACTTGGTCCCCTATGCATAGGTGGGAATTTGAGGAATTGAATGGCTCATGAAACCTCTGAACTCATCAATAGATTAATTAATTGAGGAATTCATAGCCGTATGGATTACTGGGGGGAGGGGAAACTGTAGGAAGTAGAACCTAGTGGTAGGGAGTGGGTCCTTGGGGTGTGGCCCTTGGGGATTCTGTCCTTTTCTTGCCCCTTCCTCTCTGCTTCCTAGCTGCCATGAGGTAAGCAGCTTTCTTCTGTCATGCCCATTTGCCATGATGTTCTGCCTTGACTCAGGCCCAAAGCAATGGAACCAGCTGATTATGAACTGAAACTCTGAAATTGTGAGCCAAAATAAATCTTTCCTCCTTCAAGCTGTTTTTCCCAGGTATTCTGTCACAGTGATAAAAAGCTAATACAATTGCAAGCAATAAATAAATAATAAGAAAAAGAAATATAAATGGCTAATAAAATGGGGGAGAGTTCAGTTTTTCTAGCAAAGATCCATTAATCAAAAGGAGACAAATTTTTTGGTTATCATAACCAGTAATGGTTAAAAAATACATAAATGTATAAACACACAGTCAGTATTGGAAAGAACAAAAATTTTTTTTAAAATATACATTCTTTTTAACAAAACAGTTCCATTTCCTGGAATTTATCCTAAGTAAATTGTCAGAACTGTGCACATCTATATCTAAATAGAGGTTCATAACAGCATTATTTATATAGTAACAAATTGGAAATAATCTAAATACCTAACTGTAGGATACTGTAAATAAATTATGTCACAGCAGTATTATGAAAAATATACAACCATTTGAAATCATGTAACAGAAAAATACCTAATCATAAGAAAATATGTTCACATATTTTAAGAAAAAAAGCAGATGGAAAATATAATTTCCATTAAGAAATGTAAACAAATGCATGTGCACTTATAGTCCCTGAAAAAAGTCTGTTTTAGAAGTACTTGGTTTCTAAAGAATGATCTGGTCCTTTGACCATCTCTGAGTCAGCTGTTCAGAAAATGTGGTTATGCTTTATCATGACTGTTTCCTATGGCATGCTGAGGTCTATCTCTATCATTGGAAGTTCTCTGTTGCAGAGGAGACTGGAACATGGCAGAGACTGTAGAAAATAAAATAATATAATTCTTACATATATTTTCTCAGCAGAGATCTAGTTTAGATTTTGCCAAAGAAAGCCACATAGGACATTTGAAAGACAGAGTGAAGGAAAAACATTATTGTCTTCCAATAAAAAAGACAGGCGCACAGATAGCAGCTGGGAAGATTGTAGCACATGACAAGTTACCAATTTATGGACAGTAGCTAACATTTTGGCCAGATGGTCAGGTATTTAGAAGAAGTTTGTGGAAGGACTTTTGGAATGGGAACAGACATTCAGTCTCATGTGAATGCTCCCCAAGGGCATTCGCTGCTGAGGTTTCCAATAATCAAGCAGACAAGATGATTCATTTTGTAGGTATCAGTCAGCCTCCTCTCCAGTTACCCCGACTCACAAACCAAACCAGCAAAAGAAATATGAAGTATCTATGTTAACATCAGATAAAACAGACTCTGAGACAAAAAGTATTACTCAAGATAAAGAAACTCAGTACAAACTCTACTTTGTGTACAACCAGTGAAACAATAGCTGTACTCCATTTGTGTTCAATGAATCAATAAGTAAATAAAAAAATAAAAAATAAAAAAAATAAAAAAAATAAAAGGATCAATTCATCAGGAAGATGTGACTATTTCATATTTGTATATATCTAACATAGGCCAAAATGTATAAGCGAAGTCTGACAAAACAGAAGGGGAGATTGAAAAAACACATTGCCATTTTTAAACATATCTGAAAACTTTAAAGTATCTATTAGATATCAGTATTTAGTAGATCAAAAAGTCCAAAAAGAAAAAAAAGGAAGAAAGTCCAAAATCAGCTCGAATATGGAAGGTAATAAATAGTACATCGAGTAAGTCTGAGCTAATGGACACATACGTAACACACTGTATCAAAAATTAGAAAACATAATATGTTTTTCAAGGACATACGTAATATCTATAAAAATTATATATGTACTAGAACATAAAGCAAATTTCAATAATGATCAAAGCATAGGTATTCTATAAATATGAACAGTCCAATATTATAACTGCTAGCCATATGGATCTACATTGTCACCGGCCACATTCTACAAGCTCAATGACCACATATAGCTTTTGGTTACCATATTGAACAATGCATTTCTAATACTAAAAGCCAAAGGTGCTGCTATATAACATATGAGTAGGAAAAAAAATTAAGTATAAAATTATTAACAAAAATTTAATTTAGAAAAATCCATAATTTCTTATGTTCATGAATCAGAAATCACTCTTTATTTAAAACATTTAAAACTGAGAATAAATCTATACATCAACATATATAAATGTATATATTAAAAAGAGAAAAACTGAAAATTTATGAGTGCAGTGTCCAATTTTTTAAATTAAAAAGAATAAAAATACAGACTATACCTGAAGAAAATAATAGAGCTGTACAGAAATTAAGCAAATAGAAAAGAAATTAGGCAATTAAAGATAGAATAAGCAAGACACAAATTAAAAAAAAAAACACAAACCAAAAAAAACTTCAGCCAAGAAAATAAGAGAAAACTTTGGACAATTTTGCCAAGTTATTGAAATGGACTGATTCCAAGAAAACTGTAAATTACAAAAACTGACCCGAGCAGGCTATGAGTATAGCTCAGTGGTGGTGTAGTGCTTGCCTAGCATGCATGAGGACCTGGGTTTAATCTCCAGCACTGCAAAAAACAAAACAAACAATTCCACAAGAAGTAGAACATTTAATTGCTCTAAAACCGTTATAGAAATTGAATCAACAGTTGAAAATATTATTAAAAGACAGAGCAGGTCCAAATGTTTTAAGAGACTATTTTTCTCAAACTGGATCATTATAATCTTAAATAAACTAATATAGAGAATAGAAAAAAGAAAAAAAAGGAAATATGCCCTACATATTTTATAGTTAGTATAATCTTGATACTAAAATCAGACAAAGTGCAAGAAAGAAAACTCAGTTACAAACCTGCTTGTAAATATCTTAGTCAAAGATTAGCAATTACAGCAATGTATTTTAAAAAATAATATAGCATAGCTATCCTGAGTTTATTTAAGAATGCAAGATCACTTCAACATAGAAGATCTATTATTGCAACTAAAATATTAACAAATTAAAGAAAACCCACATCATTATTTCAATAATACGGAAATAGTATTTGTTAAAAATGGATAAATACATTAAAATTCAATATCCAGTGATGATTAAAAATTATTATTTGGAAACAAAGTAGAACAGTCTTAATTAAGTGAAGTAAAACAATAAAAAGACTGGGAGAGTTCTAGGAAGACCTCTGGACAACTTTCAGGGGTAAGCTTGGGAAGTTAATTTCAAGGTTAGCTCTTAGCTCAGTAACACCTACCCATCCCTCACCCCACAAGCCCTCTACAAGCAGCCTTGCAGATGTGCCTAGTGTAAATTTTCATGCAGGTTAGAGGGATCACAGTGGGAAATAAAACCTGAAATGACTAGATTGCACCTCAGGCTGATCTTGACATGGAAACAGCCTATAACAGCTAAAACAAAAACAAAAAATACCAAGTCCTAGGGAAGGGAGAGAATCCGAGTTTCTTAGGTTCACCACATTATTAGATTCAAATATCAAGTTTTCACCAAATCACAAAGCACACAAAGACACAGGAAAGTGTGGCCCATTTGAAAATAAATAAATAAAAAAGAAAGCATCCAAATAAGGATAAGACCTACAAGACAATTACTTTAAAACACTGTCTTATTGTATTCAAACAACCAGCAGAAAATATGCAGAAAACCAAGAAAATGATGTATAAACAAAATGGAAATTTCAATAAAGAGTAGGCAACCTAAAAAGAACCAAGAATTTTAGAACTGTAACTAAAATGAAAAATTCACTAGATGACTTTGAAGCAATATTTGAGCAGGGAAAAGAAAGAATCAGCAAAGTTGAAGATAGGC
Organism: Glaucomys volans; assembly: GCA_020662805.1. Classification (NCBI taxonomy): domain Eukaryota; kingdom Metazoa; phylum Chordata; class Mammalia; order Rodentia; family Sciuridae; genus Glaucomys; species Glaucomys volans. The sequence continues at coordinate 168,985 of JAJEJO010005477.1, read as the reverse complement.
CAATTGAAATTATTGAGTCTGAGGAACAGGAAGAAAAAAAGATTGAAGACAAGTGAACAAAGCCTAAAGGACTGGTAGGATACCTGCAAGTGAACAAACAAATATACTGTAGGAGTTCCAGAAGGAGAAGAGAGAGAAAGGAGTAGAGAGATAATCTGAAGAATGATGACTGAAAACTTCCCAAGTTTGGTGAAAGATATAAATACAAATATCTAAGAAGTTCAACAAATTCTAAGTAGGATAAATTCAATGAGACATATTATAATTAAACTGTCAGATGCCAAAGGAAAAGAGAAATTTTTCTAAAGCAACAAGTAAGAAGTGACTCACTTCATTCTAGGGATTATTATCAATTATTTTAATAATAGCAACTCCAATCCTTATTTTCTATATGGTTTAAGAGACTAGTATATTTTAAAAGTAGCTATTAATCTCAAAGCTAGTGTTATTAACACTGGTTTGTAACTCTACATTTTTTTTCTACATACTTAAGAGATTGATGCATTTTCAAAATGATTTTTAGTTTATGGTTTTGAACACACAATGTATAGATATGCAATTCTGTGACAAGAATAACCAAAAGGGGTAGGTCAAAAACACAAAGGAGGGCTGGGGATGGCGCTCAGTTGGTAGAGTACTTGCATGCACAAGGCCCTGGGTTCAATCCCCAGCACCACAAAAAAAAAAAAAAAAAAAAAGAAAGAAAGAAAAAAGAAAAAGAAAACAAATGCAAAAGAGCAGAACTTTTGTATGTGATTGAAGTTAAACTGGCATAAATTCAAATTAGAGAGTTACAACTTTAGGAAGCTAAATGTAATTTCCATGATCACCACAAAGAAAAGTTATAAAATGTGCACAAAATTAAATAATAACATAATCTAAATATTATGCTACAAAAATCCACTAAATACAAAATAAGTAATATAGGAAATGAGGGACCAAAAAAGCCATAAGGAATATAGAAAACAAATGACAAAATGAAGAAATAAGTCTTCCTTATCAGAAATGATTTCAAATGTAAATGGATTAAACTCCCCAGTTAAAAGACAGAAATTGTCAGAATGGAAAACAAATGAAACAAAAAAGAGAAAAAACGATTGAATTATATTGAATAGACAGTTCTACAATAATAGTTGAAGACTTCATTACCCTAAGTTCAATAATGGATAAAACAACCAGATAAGAGGTAAGGAAGAAAACAGCAGACTTAACACAATGTACCAACTAGATCTAACAAAAATATGTAGACACTCTACCCAACAATGATATACATTCTTCCCAAGAGCTCATGGAACATTCTCCAGGATAGGCCATATATTATGCCACAAATTCAGTGCATTTTAAAAGACAAACAATACCAAGTATCTTCTTCGCCCATAATATGATAAAGTTAGAAACTGAGAACAAAAGCTGAGGATGTAGCACAGAGGTAGAGTGCTTGCTTAGCATGTGCAAGGCCCTGGGTTTGATCCCAGCACAAAAAAAAGAGGAAGGAAGAGAATATGAAAGTGGAGAAGAGGATGAAGAAGAGAAAAGAGGAAAAGTTAAGAAAAGAAATTAGAAAGAGAAAAAAAAGTAGAAAATTCACAAATCTGTGTCAATTAAACAACACTCAACCAACCAAACAACAACAACAAAAAAAAAAAAATAGAGAAATTAGAAAATTAAATACAAGTAAAACCACAATGAGTGTTAGCACCCACATATCAAAGAGAATATTTGACTTTGGTTTTGGGGGATACTAACACACAATAAGGGGCAGGGAGGGGAAGAATAGAGTTTCACTGGATTAGACAAAGAGGAATGAAGGAAAGGGAAGGGGGACGGTAATACGAAAGAAAGCAGAATGAATCTGACATAACTTTCCTATGTTCACATATGAATACACCACCAGTGACACTCCACATTATGTACAACCACAAGAATGGGATCCTAATTAGAATAACTTATATGCCATGTATGTATAACATGTCAAAATACACTCTGTCATGTATATCTAAAAAGAACAAATAAAAAAATAAAAATAAAAAAAAAAATGAAATGGCATGTCACACCCACCCATTCAGATAGCTTTAAAAAAAAAAAAAAGTATTGCCAAGAATGTTGAAAATTTGGAACCTAAGAGTGCTGTTGGTGAGAATGTAAAATCATACATCTGCTGTGAAAAACAATGTAACAGTTCCTTAAAAATTTAAAATAGAATTATGAAGGACCAGCAATTCTGCTTCTGGGCATACACCTAAAAAAAGAGTCTCAAAGAGATATTTGTGCACCCATTTCACAAGAGCATTGTTCACAATAGCTAAAATGTGGAAGCAACCCAAGTGTCCATCAACAGATGAATGGATAGACAAAATGTGATGCATACATACAATGGAATGTTATTCAGAATTTAAAAGGAAATAAGTTCTGATGTATGCTACAAAATGGATCAATCTTGAGGACAAAATACCAAGTGAATAAGTCAATCACAAAAATGAAAATAGTATGTCATTCCATTTCTGTGAAGTATCTAGAGGAGTCAAGAATCAAAGAAAGAAAATAGAATGGTGGTTAATAGGAACTTCAGGGAAAAAGGATCAGGAGTTATTGTTTTGTGAGTAGAGTTTCCGTTTTGCAAGACGAATAATTCAAGAGAAGGACGGTGGTGATGGATGCATAACAATATGAATGCACTTAGTATCACCATACTGTACACTTAAAATGGTTAAAACAATAAAATTCATGTCATGTGCATTTTACTACAATGAAAATATTGAAAAAAATGAAGTGCAAAAAATTAAAGCCAGATAAGAGAATACTTTACAACCTTGGAATAGGGGAAGATTTCATAAAATGGAAAAGGTACAAACCATAAGGGAAAATATTGATTACATTTAAACATAAGGTATTTGTTTATTAAAATTTTTCACACAGAGAAAATTCATGTCACAAAATGGCCAGAGAGCTGTACTACAAATAACAAAGCACTTCTATCCAAAAATATGTAAAGAACTCATATAAAGCAAGAAGAAAAGATAACTTAATTTTAAATGGGAAAGGGCAATGGCATAAAGCAGGAAATATGAATGATCAATAAACATATGAACATCCCTCACACCTCACTGGCAATCAGTAAAAAGCAAACTAAAACTACAATAAGGTCTCACAACACATACTATAACACCAAGTTGTATGTGGTGAGGATGTGGAGTGAAAAAAAATATTTTTGGAGAATATGCTCACTCTAGAGTCCATTTACATTAGGTTCTTAAAAGTATAAAACTAATATGTTATTTAGGGATATATATTTATTTATAGTAAAACTTTTAAAATGATCAGGGGAGTAAGAATCCCAAATTTGTTAAAGTACCTACATTTGTGAGGGTGAGGCGAGGTTGTCATTAAGGAAGGTTACACAAGGAGTGAGAACATACTGATAAAGCTCTATCTTCAATTGGAAAGTTGGGGACATTATTACTCTTTTTAAAGCTGAACATGTATATTTTATATATTCTTTTGTATACAGATATGACTCATAAGAATTTTTATGTAAAAGAAGAAAATCCTCTAAAACTAAAAACTTTTTAATCTTTTTCCTAATGATCACAGGTTCTAGCTTAGTATAGTCTGGTTCTAAAGCTAATACAGTTTGCAGAGTTTGAGAAAGGAGCAAAGGTATAATCCAGAAGTCATCATGACGAGGTGTAAACAGGTGCTAATTACACACACACACACACACACACACACACACACACACACATAAACACTCATGAAAAATGCATTTGAACAAAAGATTCAGGGAAGGCAAATTTAATGGGAAAAATGTGTGGGAGGGAGATCCACAGTAAATGTCATACATATACTATCTGTCATACAGCCAGTGTAGGACCTAGTAGAAATTCCATTTTGTTTTAGGAGGATAAAGAATTTAGAAATTGAGGTAAGGAAAAAAAGGAACGCTAAATATTAAGCGTAATTCATTTTAAGAAAAAACAAAACATAGCCAAGTAGAAAAGAAAAAAGATCAAGAGGTAACTATATTATTCTCCATATTGTTTTTAACCTCTCTTTAGGAAACCCCCAGAAACCTAAAAATTAATTTCCTCAAATGCCTTTTATAGTGAAGCTAAGATAGGTCTTTTTTTTTTTTTTTTTTTTTTTTTTGTTAAGGCAGGCAAAACTTTCAGTGCAATTATTCTTCCATTATTCTTCTAAAGCAATAGTGCACCATTGGTTTCTGTAAATTGTAGAAAATTCCATCCCATGTGGTATCCCAAGTTTTTAGCAACTTTAATTAACAGAAACAAACAAACAAAAAAGTATGCACTTCTGTTTTGGTTTTGGGAATAAGCTCTAGTCCAGCATTGAAAGACTGCTTTCTGGGCTACTGTTTCCGATACTCATCTGTTCCCTTTATTTCCCACATTAGCACATTCTTTGCCTACTTTTCTAGTTCAAAGTGATCAAGTTTATAGAGCATTGATTTTTTTTCATACCAGCTTAATCCTAAAAAGGCTTATGGTGACACCTTTTGGCACATTATTCTAGTTTCCTATCTTCTATCATATGGACTCTGGAAGCAGCCAATCCTGAATTTAAATTCTAGATGGAAATTATGGTGCCTCTGGCAAGTTCTTTATGCTCTCTGAATCTCAGATTCCTAATACATTAAAATAAGAATAAAATGCCTACCTTTGAAGAGTTGCTATTAAATGTGTAAAGATATTCAGACTTCTTAAATGTAGATTTGGGTACAGGTGGTGAGATTTTTAGTTCCATTCCCAGACCTGCTTCCCTGTGTGTCTCTAAGTGTGATCCTAAATACCACCAAACTCTGGTGGACAACAAAGATGCTTTTCTGCTTTTCAGCTTCCATGGTCCAGGCAAGACCTAACAGGCGTCTGGCCACTCATTAAAAATAATACTTGTTCCATGGTCCTACAAGGTCTTCATCTGAATTTTAACTCTTCTGTGCAGATCCTGCAGATATCTTGCTTGCTTTTTTTTTTTTTTTTGGGGGGGGGGGGGAAAGAAATGTTTTCCAATTCTGGATTGTCTACCTTAACTCCCTGCCTTTTTTTTTCAAACTTGTACGAAAATATTTACTTAGCTAGAATGAGGAGGTCAGTTCACCATCTTCTTTTTCTAAGCTATATGGACTGTTTTCTCATAGGAGACCTGTGGCTTCTATGAGGGCCTGTTTTCTCTGCTTGCCTCACAGCCCAGCCCATTCTTTTATAAAAATATTCCACAGTATCATGTTATAGAAAATAAATTAGGGGAAAAAACTTCTAGGTTCTAACCTCAATCCTCACTTCCTAAATATATGACGTTCATCAAGTAATTTTGCCTACCTAAAACTTAGGGGTTTTTCCATGCAAAAAAAAGGAATAATATGTCCTAAGATATATTATTACTTAAGAGACTAAAGACAAATGCAATCATGCAGATGAATGTGTCTTAAAAACTGTAGTTCTATGCTATGTAGAAAGTATTACCCATTCAGCAAAGAGGCAGTATGGAATAGTGATAAAGACAAAAGAATCTCAACTCCAACTGACAAATGGAATCTTGGCTCTATCATTTACTCGCTCTACCTTTTGATGTATAAAATGAAGATTTGAGTACTCATTTCATATAATAGCTCAATGACAGCTACTGTTGCTGTCATTAAACACCACCTGTGCATTAGGTATATTACTAAGTGCTGGCAATAAATTGGAATTAAGACAGACCTGGCTAACATCTTTGCTAAAATTTCTATCACCCACTCCATATGCTACATTTTCTAAATCATTTGTGTCATGCATATGCAAAGCAAATAAAAGTCTAAGTAGTAAAGCATTTGCATAGAACATCAATATAAAACTCCACAATTCCACTATTTCTTTACTGTGAAAACTTCCAGCATTTCTTTTCCTAATCTGTCACTTGGGCTGAAATTGTCCCAATGGCTACTGAGTAAACTAAGACACTTTTCGATCAAACATAAATGAGCTAAGATAGTGTCTCTCAAATAAAATCCACAGACCATCTGCTTCTCAGTCACCTATGATGCTAATTTAAGGACAGGGCCCTAGAGTTCAGATCTATGGATTCAAAATCTCTGGCTGGAAGATGTGTGAATCTGCATTTCTAATAAGTCCCCAATGTGGTTATTATGCAAATCCAATTTGAGAACCACATTCCCAAGAGAGAAAAAAAATCTAGGGGAGGGGGGGAACCTTACTATCTAAGAACTCTATAACCAAATACTGAAGAATAAAGATCCAAAGCATTATAAACATGAAAAATTTAAAACCTCAGAATAAAGTTTCATGCACCAATCTCTTAACAGGGTAGAGTTAATGAGGTCAAGACCATCACTGACCTGAACATAGGCACCTTAAGGGTGAGTGTTCAAGAAATTCTTCTTCTAGAGGCCAAGGGAAAGGGTGGAAAGGGAACACACTGAAAACATTCATCCAGATTTTTAAAGAAGCAAAGAAAACTGTTGTCTCAAAAGTGACACCTACTAAAATTGGGGCTGGTCAATCTCAGAAAATAGAACTGTTTTCTCTTATTAAATTCATTCAACGAATGACAGACCTCCCTGCTCCAGTTAACTATCCACATCTATCACAAACCTCAGATAATCTCCCAAAAGCAAGCCTTGCCCACTAATGGTCAAGTTGATCTGTGAACATCAGAACCACCAAAGGCAAGAAGCTGTATGGTCTTTTGATAAAAGTAAACTGAAATAACCAAATTGGTCACATAGTTAGAGAAGACATCTCACTTAAACACTGAAAGAGAATCAAAGAGCTCTGAACTCCAAGTAGGTGCGAACTTTCAAAACAGTAACAATTCAAAAGCTAATGAACAAACTATTTCTCTATCCACCATGTCATAGAGGCCTGAGATCCGCACTGGTTCAGATAATAAAATGCCTTAGAGGGCTTTAGTTCCTAAAATGCTGGTGAGTTAAGCACTCTGCCTGCAAGAAATCGTGAGCCCAAGGCGAAAAGGACGCCCAACCTGCCCACACACATCAGCCAGAATCAGGTCTGAAGCAGCAAGCGGGCGGGGCCGCGACTTCTCCCGCATCACTGCGCTCGCTCTTCTCCGCCTGCGTGAGCACTGCCCACCCACTCGCGGCGTGAACCCACAGGGCCCGGCCTCTCCTTTCCCCTCCCCTCGGCCTGGTGCTGAATCATAAGCCCACTATCTCCAAAAGGTAAAATCAAAGAACAAAGCCACCCTTGGGGCTGGTCTGAATGCGGTAGCAGGTCGGGGTGGGGCAGAAGACTGGAAACCACAACTTTGCTCCCCTTCTTCCCAAATTCCCCCTCCTTTTCCCCAAATTAAAACAAGTACTGCAGCGCTCCGGGACTCCCAAGAGGGTGCTCCTTCTCCCGGGTTGTTTGGGTCCGCAGTGATCGGTCCGCCCCGGTGCGCTCAGCTTCATTGTTCCAAAGCACGCCGGAGCCCGCGCCCTGCTGGGCCCCTCAAGCTGGCAGCTCTGGGGAAAGGGGGTTGGAGTTCCGCCTGATTGAGATCCCGACCCCTCACCCTCTCCGCTGGGTAATGACTGCCCCAGGCCCACCCGCACGGCCATCCTTCCAACCTATGGCTGACGCGGAACCCTTGAGTCCCCGCAGGCGCCGGGTGGGTGCTGTCCAAATGCTGGGAGGAGGCGGGCGCGGGGTGAGGGAAGAAGCTGGCGGCCGGGCCTGCAAGCCAGAGAGCCCTCGCCCCCACTGAGCGATTTCAGTGACGCGGGTACCGCTCGGCCATGGTTCCCCAGGCCCAACGGCAGCTCGGCAGCGGCCTGCTCCCATCCACAGAAGCTGGCACCAAGCAGCCCTTGACCCTCCTTGTCTCCAGAAGCAGAAAGCAGAGGGCCAGACCCCGCTGCAGAAGTTACCGTTTGTTACTCACCCCAACTGTTTCTGTCCCTGCGGTTCTTGGCCATGGTGGTCGGCGGACTAGCGGAGGTGAGGCGCTGTCACTGCGCTCGCTGTCTTCACTCCGGCTGCAGGTTGCTGCCGGTGGGAGGCTCTCAGTGCCCAGGCTGGGCGCAGTTCGCTCGACTCTGAGGATGTTGCTGTGGCGCTGGTGGGAAGGAGCGGGGAGAAAAAGGGAGGAGAAAGGGATGAACCAAGCTCAGCATCACAGCCGGAGTTCACACAAATACCAGCGTCACACCCTCCTACCTCAGCCCACCCCCAGAACGCGAAGACAGTGACAGACGACGTACTGCAACGTTTTCAGTGGAAAACGCAGATAAACAGCACCCCTCTGCACACATTCTCTCAAAGAATTTAACAGCATTATCCAGTGATAGAAACTCACAACTCAATATACTGTATTATTCTGGATGTTCAAATACCTGCTTCCTAGGACAGTTACATATTAGTACAAACATGCTGGAATATTTATATACCCAAAGTAGTTAAAATAATTTCTTTTATCCAACAGGCTTTTTTTTTTCACTTTAAAAGCAAAGTCATGATAGTAAAAAGGGTGTCATTTTGTATTTGTATACTAAGTGGGTCTATATTTTAAAATCAGATTAGCAAAATTTAGATCAAGAAGATCAATTAAACCTGGAGATCCATCATTACCTATAACTAGCTCAACATCTAGAGTGTAACATTTCCCACTACATTTGCAGAGATAAAGTATGGAGCTATAGTCCAATAGCAAATATTTGAAGTAAAGTAATACTCCATATTCTAGGTAGGCTTTGGCAGACATAAGGTTGCAGGCAATTTTGAATGAAAAAGCAAAAGGCAATAAATATTTTTCAAAATATTCTTGATCGCTCCTTTTCTGCTGCTTTCTTTCTGCCTACAAACTTAGTTGTCAATATCCTAGAAATACTGTCACTTCATGTTACCTGACCCACCAGATACTGTCATCCCATTTTTCATCTCATTTTTCTTCACCCCTGCATTTTGTTGTTACCCACACTATCTACTGATCAATTCTCCTTAAAAGACCACTGTTAGCCTATTAAGGACCATATTCAAGGGCTCTGCTTACTGCACTCTCAGTGAAATTCCTATGATGACTTGAGACAGGACCACCATGCTGCTGATTGTCAAATCTATATATCTAGTCTTATGTACTGTTTTTAAGAATATTTTTTAGTTGTAGATGGACATAATGCCTTTATTTTATTTATTTATTTTTATGTGGTGCTAAGGATTGAACCCAGTGCCTCACATGTTAGGTGAGTGCTCTACTACTGAGCCACAATTCAGTCCTTATCTTATGTCTCTTAAGGAAAAAGAATCATCACACCAAAGATGATCTCATAACTGCCCGAAGTTATCTCCACTCAGTTTTCCTACCAGCATTAAAAAATCAACATGATAGAAACCAAACTCTCTCACCTACTGCTGCCAAATTTTATGCATTCCATATTTTGGTTAGTAGTTCTAGCGACCTAAGAGCTGTGAACACTGTAACCTAAGTTTACATAATGGTTTTAAAAGAGGCTGTGTTCAACAGAAGTACATTCCCCAAAAACTAATGAAAACAACACTGGGAGAGAAATTACTTCACCCCTGTATCTATGAACCAGCTCATGTGTCTCTTTTAAAATGTGCCTAATTTGTCTTTGGCTATTTCCTTGTTTTCTGGCACAAGGAAATGTTCCAGTTTTCCCTTTTATTTACCCTGCTTCAGAACTAGAATTCACCATTTCTCCAAGAAGATATGGCTCCTCTAAACGAAAAAAGGTATTTAGAAAACAAGTTCTGGGTGCTGTTGTGCTCATTGTGGGCTGAAGTGTCACTGTTTCTTGATTCTTTTTTAATAGTCATTACTAGAACACATTTTTTTAAAATGGTGATTTTAACCAATTTTGAGAAAAAGTTTCAATTATATGACAATACAAAAATACATGGTTATTAATTGTGGATTTTTTTGTAATTGTAAAATATTGGAAACAAGACAAATACCCATACATAGAAAAGGGATTAAATACGTTGTAATATAGCTATGCAATAGAATGCTACATAGCTGTAAAACAAGAATACAGAAGGACTTTATGAATTGGTAAAAGTAATCTCCATCCTGTTGAATGGGGGAGGGGAGTCAAGGGGCTGAAAATATAACCTTCCTATAAAAAAGAAAAGAATGTGAAAAAGCAAATGTCTTGTTCATCTGTGCAAAATAAAACAATCAGAATAAAACAGAACCCAATGAGATTGTTTACCTCTGGGAGACAGGTGAGAACACAGAACAAAGGAAACTGGAAAGCAGATTGTAGGGACTTAGGGTACTGACACTTATCTAAGTGTAAACATTTTTGACTCTCAGAACCATGGTAGTGTTTCTCATTCTCCAAAATAAATAAACAATTAAAACTAATCACGATATGGTGAGAACTAAAAGTGGAATTGCAAGCAGTTAAAAAAAAAGTGAACCTAACTGAATGACATAACTACACTGAAGGACGTAGGAAGGAAAGAACTAACCTGAGGAAGTTGAGAAAATACTGTAGCATTTATTGTATGCTACAAGCCTAAAGACAAAAAGAACTATATATAAGTATTGCACTCTAGTTTGTAACTTTTTTCTCCCAGTTTATAGAAGTTAAAAATTCTGAAATTATTTTATTTATGTGCTAGGACTGAACAAATATGTGGTGCATAATGAGAGAGGTCATTTTTAATGCTGGAGGTAAAGTCTAATGAGGAGGAGGAAAGATGGAAGGATAGAATGAACTTTGTGGTATTGAACTGGAAGCTGAGATATTAAATAAAATGCAAATAACTTAATTTTTTAAAATAGGCAAAAAATTTAAATAGGAATTCATCCACAGAAGACATACAAATGGCCAGTAGGACATGAAAAGATTCTCAACATCTTTAGTCATTAGGGAAATGCAAATCAAAACCACAGTAAGGTATCATTTCTTTGCCTACTAGGTTGACGATAGTCAGAAAGACAGACAATAGCAAGTGTCAGTGAGGATGTTGAGAAATTGACATTCTTACACCCCGATAATAGGAATATAAAATGGTGCAGTCACTTTAAAAAACAGTCTAGCAGTTCTTCAAAAAGTTAAACAAGGGGTTAACATATGACCTAGGAATTCCACTCATATATATAACCACTCATATATATATATCCCAAGGAAATTATGAAATATGCCTACATAAAAACATGTACATTTTGTGTTCAGTGAATCAAAATTAAATTAAAAAAAGTACATTAAGTTCATAATAGGATTATTAATAATATTCAAAAGATAGTAACAACCCAAATGCTAAATAATGAATGAATAGAAAAACAAAATATGGTATATATTCATGTACTGTAACATTGGTCATAAAAATGAAGTACTAATTATGCTACAACATGGATGGGACTGGAAAACATTATGCTAAGTGAAAGAAGTCAGCTACAAAGACCACAAATTGTATGATTTCAGTTGCATGAAATTCCTAGAATAGGAAAACATACAGATACAAAAAGGAAGCTAATTGTTACTTAGAGCTGATAGGGAGGGTATGGGATGTTGGGGAGAAATTAGAGCATGACATGAGTTTCTTTCTGGGATGATGAAAATATTTCAAAACTGTGAAATAAACTTACGTGAATGTGAATATACTAAAAACAGCTGAATTGTACAACTTAAACTAGTGAATTGTATGGTATGTGAATTATATCTCCTAAAGATTTTTTAGAAGTCAAAGGTCAAGTTTATTTTCAATTAAAAATGATATTCCTCCATGTGTATTAAGTACTCTAGATCCTCTTCCTTCCTCCTCTAAAATGTTACTCCATAAATTATTCTCTCCCTTCTGTATCTTCAATTATTTTTTCTTCTGTTGGCTCCTTCAACATGCTCATTTTATCTTATCATAAATGAAGGACTCCCAGAAAGGAAGTCTAGTAAAGCACAGGAAGGAATATGAGAGAGGGGAGGGAAGACCTGAAGAAAAGGGGGAGGCAAAGGGGAAGAAGGAAAAGGGGGAGGGAACTGAAATAGAATTCCATGTATATATGAGTTTCTCAGGATGAACCCAACTACTATGTATAACCATAAAGCTCTAATTAAAAAAAGAAAAAAGTAAAGGGCTCCCTTAATCAGGAGTTTCTCAGTAGTTGATGCCTGCATTTGCTCCTTCTCTCTATAACTAGCAAAAGTAGTTATATCAATCAGTATGCTTTGGGATGTATCTCAAAATAGCTTAAACAAAATAGAGGACATTTACTCTCATAAAACATCTTATATCATCTCTACTCAAATATTGGTTGGGCACAATGGCATACTCCTGTAATCCCAACAGCTCTGGAAGCTGAGGCAGGAAGATCACAAGTTCAAAGCCAGTCTCAGAAAAAGTTAGGCACTAAGTAACTTGATGAGACCCTCTCTCTAAATAAAATACAAAAAAAGGCTGGAGATATTGCTCAGTGGTTAAGTGGTTAAGAAGCGCCCCTGGGTTCAATCCCCAGTACCAAAAAAATATATAGATATATATGTATATGTGTGTGTGTGTGTGTGACATGACCCACCATGTCCCACTTAGTTAATAAAAATACCATGTATGTAACTAAAATTTACGGTGACTAATATTAAAGAAAGAGGGGAAAAAGATTGGGAAATAACCATGTCCAAGCACAAGGACCAATTCAGAAAAAGTCAAGTATCCTCAGTGCACTGGCTTTTTTTCTACTGCTGTCTGCTCCCATAGTCTCAAAACAGCATTCACATTCCAGTCAGTAGAGGCAGGTAGCTATGCCTAAACAGAAAAAGGCATGTCTGTCATATGCACCTTGATAAAAGCAAGGGAAGCCTTCCTAGGAGCACGCACACAGATTTTTCCTTTCTGATCACTGTCTGGAACTGTCCAAGCCTAAAGTATTCCTTGAGTAAGAGGAATGAGGTGAGACTCAAATTTATCCCCCAGGATGGGAGAATGTCTCAGTCTCTACAGGAGGACATGACCATTGGGAAAAGGTCAATCAAGATGTGGTTCTAATAGTAAAGAAAGAGGAGAAAGGGTAGTTATTGGGCCCATGGCCCACAGTAATAATTATAACTTCCATTTTCTTATTACCCTCTCTTAATACCTCAGCTGGTGGACTGACCCAAACTTCTCTTCTATTGTCTCCAAGTCCTTAGCAATCTTATCTTTACTGGGTTGCAGCAGGTTCCCAGTGTCCAGTAATAACAGACATGTGACTACTAAGATACACCCTACTGCAAACCTGGGGTTCCAGACTTAGTTCTCCTTATTGCCTTTGTGGAGCAAGACCAATTTCCCTGTGGAAATTAGAATCAATCACCCTGACTGGTATATTGACTCCTCCCTAACTGTTGGTTTAGTGGTCTGAAGACCCCAAAATGACCAGGTGGTTAAGTTGAGCTTCCTACTTAATAGAATTATAACTGTGTTATCTGGTACAAGTGTCTGTCCCTTGGCCACTAAGATCTTTAAACTTATCAAGCCCCAAACTGTAGAAACAAAAATTCAAGTTATTAGGAATAACAGAAGAGTCACTTCTATTATTGAATATGAATATGGGGAAGATGGCAACATAAAGTAGCTACTGGGGTTAAGTCCTATAGCATATCCTCACAGGATTTCTCTCTTGGCCAGCAATACAGCTGATTCTTCAGCAGACCTTTCCTCCATTCTATCTAACTAGCTGCTTCTTGAGTAATGGGTTTGGGGTAAGATCAACTAATTCCATGAGCATAACCATGGTGCACAGTTTCCTCAGAGTAAAATCACTTTCTTTCTCAAAGATCCTGTTGTTTGTGACACCTGGTGATGAATAAAGCACTCTAGAAGTCCATGAATTGTAGTGCTGGTAGCTTTACAGGCAGGGAAGGTAAACCTATATTGGGAATATGTTATTTATTCTTGGAAGACAAATTGCTCTGCCCTCCATAATGGAAGGGATCTAATGTAATTAAATTGCTACCATATGGTTGATAGATAGATCATACTGATCACAGTATCATACTGGAGTCTCTGCAATGACCTTTTCTATAAGCAGGTTAAATACTCTGCAGTAGCAGTAACTGAATTATACAGAGCAGGTAGAAATCCAAGTTGTTGAGTCTACTCTTAGCCTAAATTCCTATTGCCATATAGGCTCACTAAGCAAGCACTAGACTGACTGGGTAAAGAGGCTGACTGGCATCCATAGCGCAGATTTTCTCGCAAAACTGATTATCAGAATATATGTCCTGTGGGGAGTAATGTACTTCATAAATATTTTCACATTCTGGGCAATTCTGAGAATCTATCCATAATACCTTTCCCAATGACTTCCTTATTGCAAATCTTCTTTCCAAGTCATTGACTAACCTATTAGCCACTGTGCATAAATCACTACAGATTTATACCTCAGACCAACTCTTCTCCTAACAAAGAGGACAATTAGATGCATTATTCAAAATTATGCCCACTGGGAGAATTTCTCTTCACCACTATCTCTCAGGGCCACTCAATTATGGAATGGGGCCACAATTCAGTGGCTGGCTACTTCAAGTTGGTGCTAATATATCATAAGCCATTTTTGAACTTTTTCTTCCTCAGCTGATTGTTCATGAGCTTTTCAAAGAAATAAGGTCAGGTACAGGGTTTTGTTTTTTGCAGTAATGGAGATTGAATCCAGGGGTGCTTTACCCCTCAGCAACATCCCCAGCCCTTTTTGGGGGGGGGCGCTAGGGATTGAACCCAGGGCCTTGTGCATAGGAGGCAAGCACTACCAACTGAGCTATATCCCCAGTCCACAGCTATTATTTTATTTTATTATTTTATTTTATTTTGGAATGGTCTTGCTAAGTTACCCAAGCTGGCCTTGAACTTGTCATCTTCCTGCTTCGGCATCTTGACTCTTGGAATACAGATGAGTGCCACTATACCTGGCATGTAGAGGTTCTTTTAAAGTATCTAGGATGTTGCTACTTCCTACGTATCAGATCCTATTTGCATAATGTCATCAAAATAATAGACTATTATGATGTTCTGCTGGATATCCCTCTGAAATGTACTCTATCACAGATCAGAAAAGGTAAGATAATAATAATGCTATCACAGTCATGTAAAGGTAAATTGCTTCTGATTATTTCAGCTGATGAGAATTGAAAAGAAAATGACATTCTGGGGTTCAGGTCAACAGCTACATTCTAGGTGCCAAGGGTTATATTGATTTGGTCTAGTAAAGATCCTACATGTAGAACTACAAACGTGATTGGCATTAATGCTTGATTCATTTTTTAATAATCCACATTCTCCAAAGTTAATTCAGTGATTTGCTATGATTTGAATGTGTCCTTTAAAGTTCACATGTTGGAAACTTAATTCCGAATATAACAGTGTTGAAAGGTGGGACCTTTAAGAGATAATTAGGTAATGAGGGCTCTGCCTCATTTATGACTTAATGCCATTATCTTGGGAGTGGGTTCCTGATAATAGGATGAGTTTGCCCCTCTTCCCCCTACCCTTGAATTTGCATACACTAGCAATCTATTGCCATTCTGCCTACTAAGGGACAGCATAGCACCAAGACTCTCTCCAGATACTGACATCTTGATGTTGGACTTCCCAGCCTCTACAACTGTGAGAAATAATTTCTTTTTTTAAATAAATTTCCCACCCTGTGGTACACTGTTATAACATTAAGTACACTGTTAAGACATAATTGCATAAGTCAAACAGATGTATTAAAAGAGACTTTTATCTTTCAGATTGTTAGTGGTAGCACTAATCTCTAATTTTCCCAGTGATAAAGTATAATTTCAATTTTATACTTTGACACAGGGGAGGGGTTAGCTGGAGAGGTTATACTTGGCCCCATCAATTGTAATAGCCCTGCAGAATGTGACTTTTGTATTCCTCAGTTCACAATCATAAACCACATGTCAGCTTTCTGTTCTCACATACATTTTGGAACTGGAAAAATAACCCCAGAATGGATCCTTAGTTTCACTGGACCCTATAATGAAATGGTTCATAACCAAGAAGATACCTGACTTTTTTAAATCTCTACTCTGATCACTAGAATAATTCCAGTGTTATCTTGAGACTGCAGGGGTTATTTTCAGGGCCAATATCTATTAGTCTTCAGAAGGCATGAGAATTTCACATTCCTCAGTTCCCAATCATACTGGTAAATCCACAGGTCCCTCTGGAAATAGCCTCAGGGAAGATTTGCTTTCTATACTTGGCTGCACTACAGGATCCTTCCTCAAAGGAATATGGCCTCTCCTTTAATTAAGGGATTCCAGGTTTGTGAACTGATTTAAGACTAGGAATTGGAAAATATGTCTTGAATCTCCAGTATAGAGACTTCAGGTAGGTTTCTGCCCATCAGTCGTAGAATTTTTCCATTACATATGTAAAACAGCACTTAAGCATGCTTTCGGAAAACTTGGGAATCCATCCTACATCCTTGCAATCAAATATCTTGAATATCTTTTCTTCATGAGGATCATAGTAACTGTCCTAATACATGTCTTTGACAGTTATGCCACCTGACTTCTACCAGGATCTCAATATTTCACAGTGGCATTATCATCTCCAACTATTGAGAAGAGTCACCTTTTCTGTGCCCTTCCCACTCAATATCTTTATGAAAGTAAATTCTATAGACTCTCCTAAGGTACTATGAATAAAGCATGACTAAGCAGGATGCACATAATAGAATAAATCCAACATTCTATCTCCCTGAACCTTAGTTCTTAGTATAGGAAATTCTGGCATCTCCAGCATATAGACTGTAAGCTATTATTGATTAAAAGTTTCAAGTAACCCACTCAGAAAGACTCTCAGATGCTCAATTCAACACATCAAATCTGAATTTCTAGTAAGTATTTGATAAGATCCTATAACATCTTCAATGTAAAAGCACTCACCTTCAGTGTAAAAGACCAGACCTTGGACTTCTTCATCCTGGCTATGCAGAAGTGCTAACTCTTATTCAAAGTTCTCATCCTCAATCAGGTCTGCTCAGGTGCCCACATTCCATGTTGCAGGGTCCCAGACTTTCACTACTGCCCTTACTTTGGCATAATAGAACTAGGTCCCACATTTAATTGACATTAGAACTCCAAAGCCTTTATAGTCAGACCCTGAGCTTGATCCTCAGCCATTTCCGCCCAGCAACTAACTATGAGAGAGAATGAGTTTCTTCAAAGATGTCAAAGAAATTTTCTGGTTCTCTACTCATGCCTTAAGTATGGGGTCCAATTGTTTCTGTGTGTGTGTGTGTGTGTGTGTGTGTGTTCTCATAGAAGCAGTAAGAGCAGCCAAATGACACAATTTTAGTACTTAACACTACCATAGCTTCTAAGTACTAGAGATTGAACTTTCAATACTGTGCCCTCTACTGTTACTACATCTCTTGCCGCTACAAATGGTCATTTAAATAATTTTGATGCCACCCCACACTATAGAATACCATTGTTCCATTTTCCTAGGCAAGCAGTTTACACAGGCAATTGTCAGGTATATAACGCCACCCCTGAAAGCCATCTTGAGGGTTTTTTCTAGGACTATTTGCAATTCATGTAACTGTACCAGTCACAGGTCTGGGAAGAAAGAGATAATACAGAAAGAGAATCTAATGAAAGAACTGTTTATAAAAATGAGGACAGAGTTACGGGAACCAACAAGAGATAATGAAGCACCTTGAGACCAGCAACAGTGGGAAACTGTTATCGTCTTACTTATCTTCAAAAGGAGAACTTGTCAGAATCCTGAAAGAGCCATGTATTTGTAGGATAGGGCACAGCCAGACATGGTGTCCTCCTCTGCTCCCTGTTCTAGTGTATGTGAGGTTAAAGCAAACTTTAGGTGCCACTTCTGAACAGTTCACCAATTTTATTTAATTTAAAATTTTATTTATTTATTTTGGTTCTGGGGACTGAATCAGTTACTTAACCATTGAGCAACTCTCCAGTTCCAGACCATTTTTTAAATTTTATTTTGAAAGAGGCTCTCCTTAAGTTGCTGAGGGCCTGGCTAAGTTGCTGAATTTGGATTTGGACTTGTGATCTTCCTGCCTCAGCCTCCAGAGTCACTGGGATTACGAGTGTGCATATTTCACCTATTTTAATGTGAGAAAACCATAAGGAACAGCAGCTTCTTAGCATATCCAAAGATCAATACAAGCTGTATAAAACAATGAATGTGTAGTATTTTCCTCACCTCTTCTTAAAGCTCTCAAAATGAGTGAATCCTGATTCTGAATAAGATTCATGTTCTATTACTCTCCAGAACAAAATATAAGAATTGTTCTACACTTTGAAAACATGGTTTTAGCCTCAACAGACAATTAGTAATAGAAAGAACAGTTAACACCATCTATATGAAAATCCAAATCATAATTGTGGCAACATCTTCCAACATTAATTTATATTTAATAAATATTTAATTTATATTTAATATTAATTTAAATTTAATAATTTATATTTAATAAATCATAGTCAATTCAGTCATATAAAGTTACATTTTGCAAAGCGTTTATGTTGATCAGGAGATCATATTACTTAAACCTGTATGTTCCATAGGCTAGGATTATCATCCTCCTCATATTCTGTCCTATCACACTTGCAGGTTTTTTAAAAAAATTTTTAGCTGTAGATGACCATAATACCTTTATTTTTATTTATTTATATGTGGTGCTGAGAATCAAACCTAGTGCCTCATACATGCTAGACAAGCACTCTACCACTGAGCTACAACCACACACCTGAAGGTTTTAATTAGCCATTTTCTATTGGATACTAAATTGTGAACTTTATCTACATGGATAATAAAAAATTTATGATCTCAACTTTTTTTTTTGTTTAGCCTTGGCCAAAGTTGGAGTTGAAACTAGAGGTCACAAATTACAATGAGCATTTTTCACTGAAGATCTTGGAAAAAAGGAAAAAAAACATTATAGAGCATAGAGCAAATCGTGATAGTTTGTTAAGTGGATAAAACTGAAAGCTGAAAAGTATTTACAGGTCAATTATTATGAAGACACTAAGAACATGTGATCACTAGTTTGGAATGAAGGATTTATTAAGTCATATTTATTCTTATTCCATATGTTGTCATTTATAAAATTGGGTAGTTTGTTAGAGTTTCTTTACAATGTTGGTTACTATGGTTTATTTTATATCACCTTCCATCTTAAAATTATGTGCTTAATTATTTAAGATGTAAAATTAAGTTCACTCACTATACTTTTATTATAAGGAAATTGAATTTGAATTTTTCTACCAACCATCCCACATCATTGATCTTGTTAAAATTAACTCAGTCAGTATTTTTAAAAATCTTTAAAATTCTTTTGGAGTTAGTTAGTAATAAATCACATGTTTTACTCTTTGCATCATTTGTGGTACAAGTAAAAATAATGATTATAGCAGACAAATTTTTAAACCACCACATAGAATCCTAGCTTTTTCCATGCTATCTGCTTCTGGGTTGATCGTCAAAGCATATGGACCTGCAATTACTGGCAACATAAAATATCTGCACTCCACGGTCTAACTAAAGCCTATGACCTCAAACTTTTTATTGCCTAATTCTTTTTAAATGTTGTATATCAAGAATAACATACTTAAAGGAATGTGAGAAGAATATTTATACTTGTCTCAAATTGGGCATTCAGAATTTCCACTTTATGAAGGCTTATGAGATAAATCTTTCTGAAGTCTTAGCATCAGGAAAAAATGTGCCTCTCTCTTGATCAATTGGTTCATTTTTATCTCAAAAACAATATAAAATCAGGCGCAGTGGCACACATCTGTAATCCCAGTGGCTGGGGAGGCTGAGGCAGGAGGATCGAGGATCGAGAGTTCAAAGCAAATGAGAGGTGCTAAGCAACTCAGTGAGACCCTGTCTCTAAATAAAACACAAAATAGGGATGGGGATGTGGCTCAGTGGTCAAGTGCCTGAATTCAATCCGGAGTACCAAAATAAATAAATAAATAAATAAATAAATAAATAAATAAATAAATAATAAAATTTTTAAAAAGCCACTATAAAACCCTCTGCTTTGGTTAATTTGTTGCATTGTTTTGGTTTCCAGTTTTCCCTCTCTTTAACCTCATGGTTTCCCCACTTACCTATTTTTACACAAGATAAAAATAAGCATATAATTTCTGTGTGCTGCTTGAAACTCTCTGTGGAATCATGCAGGTATAAATAAGAATAAATATAGTTCAGACTGGAGAAAGGATCAATTGTATAGGGCTGTGTATGTGCCCATGCAGCGGTGAGCTGGGAGGGGGATCCCAAAATGAATCTATGACAGAAAATAAGTACTAAGTTACCATTAGAACATGTGAAGAGGTTTTGAGTCATTGAAGCCAAAAGTATGTGCCCACCAAAACAAGTGCCAAGAATATTTGAAAGAAGGAACTGTTCTTCAACAATTTTTTCAATGCAGCAAACACATAGGCTTTGTCCATGGAGCATGTAAGTCTGGGATTACTTATGTTCCCTAAATAAGTGCCCTTTATGCATGAAGCACAAGAAAATACATAGATTCCCTGTTCTGTGAAGGTGTGAATTTAATTTCTACATTATACAATTGATTATAATTATCAAAAATAAGGAGTATATTTCCCAAGAACAGATTGAATTGTATGTTCAAAGTCCCATGTCAACATCTGCAACTTGTTCTTTTTGATTTTTCAGTTACTAAATGCAGTGGTTGAGTGTTATCTGATTTTTCTGAGGAAAATCTCTATTGGACTCCAGAAATAACTTTACCAGTAGGAAGTTGGTAACTTAATTTCTACCTTCAGAATGAGATTGGAACTGAAACTGCAAAACAACTTGTGAAATATCAGCCAAAGTACTTCCCTCAACTCCTGTTCAATACTCTCTGCATTGTTAAATACTTTAAACCCTCTTATATTTGATTAACCCTCTTTACAATCCCATAAAACCCTTGATAACCCTTTCTTGGGTGTCAGGTGCAAAACCTTACCCTCTTCAAGCTACAGATAAGGATGTTGAGATGCTGCCAAATATGATGGCTTATCCCAGATCACTTACTGAGGAAGTAGCACAGCCAGCACCAGGCTATGGTTCCTGAGTTTTAGCCCCTGCAGAACTCCTGATCCCACTAAAAGTGCAATATTGTCATTGTGCCCAAGAAGGACAAAGGCCACTGAAACTTCCTAGGAACTGGGACTTTCAGAAATGTCTCAGAAAACCTCAGTAAAGGACAGGTTGTGCGGGTGAGCACTGCAGCCTCAAACTGGTACCACTGGGAATGGTTTGCAAAACCGGAAGGTGCAGTAGGGTGTGCCGCGGCCGAGTTAACCTGGCACTTCCCCACCTCCTTCCCCAGCGCCCCACTGCCGGTTACTTCTGGCCCAGTGTCCTCAACGTACCTTTTACTGAACTTTTAAGTGCTGCGTTTCCATTGCTTTCATGCCCACCCTTCTCCCTTTGCCCGTCACCTTCCAAGTTTACCTGACGAATCTGGGGACGGTTCGGTGGAGGCAGGTTGGCCCACGATTGCCCAGGGGTGTCCCTAATCTCTGTGAGTGGGAGAGAAAAATCTAGGCTCCGCAAAGATGCGCCGGGCGCCGGGCTGGGGGGCGCGGCGGTGCGGTCGAGAGGGTGTCGTGCCCTCCACAGGCCTCAGGGCGGCACTCTGGTCCCGCGGCCGACGCGCTCGGGCGGGCCGCTGGGCGCCGACCCACGCTGGCCGGGAACGTGTCTCCCGGTGACGCAGCCCCGGGTGGGGAACGTGGTGCGGCGGCGGCGACCGTACGCGCCTCCTCGGTCTTGGAGAGGACGCGCGGTGCAACGGGCGGGTGGCGGCGGCGGCGGCGGCGGCGGCGCGAGACCCAGAGTGGCCGACCGGCGCGGGGAGAAATACGCGGGCGCCGTCGAGGAAGTAGGGCCCGGACGCGGCGTTCAACAAAGAACGGGGCCGCCCCTCTCAGGTACTGACCCGGCCCTGGGCCCGCGGACAGCAGGCCGGGCCGGGCAGAGGCTGACGGCCGGGGAGGGGGAAGGGCCGCGGCGCGAACTGGGCTGCTGAGCGTCCGGACCTTTCTCGGCCCGCTGGTCCTCGGCTCCCGCGGGACCTACGGGAAGGCGCTGGGCCGCTCGGTGTCGGAGCCCGCGACGCCGACCTGCCTTTGCTTGTCCCTCGTGCAGGCGGAGCTGCAGGCTGAGGCTCCATGTTGGGAAGCGGCGCCGCTCGTCCTCATTAGCGGGAATCGGGGCGCCTCAGGCAGAGCCGGCGGGGGCCGGGCCCTGAGCGAAGATGGAGGCCCCGCTGCGGCCTGCCGCGGACATCCTGAGGCGGAACCCGCAGCAGGACTACGAGCTCGTCCAGAGGGTCGGCAGCGGCACCTACGGGGACGTCTACAAGGTGAGGCTGGCCGGGCCCTTTTCCTGCGGTCCTCCGGGTCCCGGGAATAGGGAGCCTTCTGGCCAAGTGTGGGGAACCGGGAAGATGCTTTTATTGTTGCATCTTGGGGAGGAAGCGACCGGGGTTCCTTTTACTCTGTTCAGAGCACCCCCAGTTCATGGCTTATCAACAAACAGAACTAACCACACTTGCAAACCACCAATGTACTTTTTGTGGTTTTAAAGCATAGTTACGGTAGTGAAGACTGTTCCAGCGTTAGCATGGAAAAATCCCTCGTGGAAGGTGGCGAGACAGGAAAAGAATATTGACATTAAAACATATGCATTAAAAGAACTTGTTTTAATGGATGAGCTTCACTTAAAAAAAAAGCCATATGAAACCCTGTCTCTAAATTGTAACTGTAAGCAGTCTAATATTGAGTGAAAAATGACGTGTGTACAAACATTATCCCACGTAGAAAGATGCTTTTTTTGGTAGAAGTTTTATCATTTGTATCTGATGATTTGAAATATATTAACTTGGTTGGTGTTTTCCTATTTTTAGCAGTTCCTCTCTTTGGGATTTACAATATCCCATAACCAGGAATGGATAAGAACTGGTGTCTTTTTATTGTACCCTTGTATTTTTTAAAACAAATGGTGAGGGTGACTTACTCTTAATTTAGGATTAAAAAAAAATTGTAGAGAAGAAAATCAGTTTCCTAAGTCAGCTGAGTTTTTGATGGGTCAAAAGGAAAGCAATTGAGATTGCATTGTGTTTTTCTGTTTCAAAAAGGGAGCATTAATGCAACTCATATAGGTATTAAGGGAAGCTTCTTTGCTTTATATATTGGATTCTGATCATGTGATATGTAGCCCATTTTTCCACACAGCAATCCTGCATCTAACTGAATTGGTCTGGTGTCATAGAGGTAATTAACTAGTAGATTCTTCTGGGTTGTGTCCTTGTTTTGCACAGATGGTAATATGGAAGGAAAACATCCCTTCTTCCTACTTATTTGCTATTGTTTAATTTCCTTCCTATTAATAGTAACAATTCAAGGTGGTTCAGGATAGCTCTTGCACTGTTTTATTCTACTGAGATGAGCTCTAATGAATAGGTTATTTATTCCTTAAACTGGCATTTGAGTCTTTATACTAGGCCCTGTTCCAGGTACTGGGTTGATGAATTGCAAGCAAGGTCCTAGTTCTTGCCTTGTGAATATCTTTGAATTCAAAATGCATGATTGTAACAGAATCCTCCTCTTTATCTAAATTAGATGTAGTTAGTTCTTAATTGTTCATCCGTGGATTAGCCATTTTGTGGAATTCCTCTTTAAAAATTGAAATTCCTGTTTGCCTTCTCAGTCCCATTTTTTTAGTCATCTTTGTCTTATGATTCACTGTATATTAGAACAGTTCAGTTCATGTTAATTATACAGTAGTCTATTCCAATTCTTATGTATTTTTTCTTTACTACAAGAAAATTTGAAGAGAGTGTTTTCCCTACAAAGATTCCAAGAGCTCCATCTTTTTTCTTTATAGATATAGCAACTAAAGCCACTATCTGGGGCAGGATTTTATTCTTGTCAGGGAATGCAAAGATTACATTAAAGGGGCAGCAGATGCCTAATTTTTACTCCGGTGCCTCCCTGTTTTGTGTCTCTCTTCCACAGCTCCTAACCAAAGAATCTGAGACTAACTATTTATCACACCCCACCTTCACACCCCCACAATCCAGTCATGCTCACACTTAACTTGTGCTGCACTCTAGGCCAGCATGTTTCCTCAACATTCTTAACATATCCATGTCTCCTTGTCTTACTTTTCTTTATTCTCATTACCTGGAATCATCTCCCTCTGCCATTTCCACTGGTTGCTATCTTTCCTGTGCCTGAAAGTCTTACTTAAATGTCCCAGCCCCTGTGTGATGTTCCTTAAACATAATAAGCATCTTCCCACTTTTGGCCCTTTGTTCTTGCTATTTCCTCTACTCAGTGTATCTCTTCCTAGACAGCTACATGGCTTGCTTCCTTCCACCCTTTTTAAATTTTAACACCCTCTCCATCTTTTTTTTCCTACTTTATTATTATTAATTTTTGTACTTACCACTATCTAACATATGTTTTACTCATATTTTCTTAGCTATCTTGGTCCACTAACGTACTCCAGGAAGGTATGTTTGTCTTATTCACTACTCTGGCACAGAGTAAGTGATTCTGTTGCCTAGTTCCCTGAGCATCTCTTTTGATATCTGAACAGTTAAGTTAGCATGTAATACTTTATCCTTGCAATACCTTTTGTGATATCCTATCTATGTATTTTTATTACAAATTTCAAAAATTTGAGTTCTCTGGGAACATATTGCTGAAAAAGTATTTTGTAGCATGTGCTATGTCAGTGATCTAAGTCCTGTGGAATTTTGTCAATTTATATTTTAATATGTCTAAAGACGTAATATTTAGACAATAGTGCTAAATGTTTTAAGTTCTAGACAGAAGGGTTTTTTTAGTGTTTATTATTGTGCTTGTAATAAGTTGAAAATTCTGGGAAGTTTTAAAAGTATTTTCAATCCATGATACAAACTGGTAAAATAATTACAGTGAAAAATAATGAAGCTAATTAGTCACTGTTATACTTGATATTATCCCCCCTTTTTTTTACTCTTGAGAAATATTATGAAGCAGGAATTCTAAAAGGACTCTAACTTTGAGACTTTGTAAATTATTTTTACATTGTTCAAAACCACCCCTTTCTGAAGCTCCTGTCTTTCCTGATAATCCTCAGGAGGGGAAACCTCAATTTTAAACTGGCTGTTCCTTGGTTGAAAGAAGAGGAATGTAAAGATTCTTTTAGATAAGTGGACTAAATCATTGAGGTCAACAGCAGGAAATGGTGGAGGGGAAAGAAACAAAGAGAAAAGGAATGTGGTAGATGATGGATGGATTAAATTTCAGCTGAGCAAATTTTATTTGTAACTACTGTAAAATTTTAAACATGCTAATAGGAAAGGAAACCCTGGAAATTTAGTGTCTCTACTATTTTACACAGTGATGGAGCACAATTGTATCATGTTAACTGTCACAGTCAACAGTGCAGGTCATTTGGTAAGCATTATTTAATTTTGTACTGTGTTGTTTCCAGCTTAGAGTTCAGAAAAATTCTAGGAACCTTTTCTTTTCTTTTACTTTTTGTGGGGTATCAACTTAGAGTGGGCAATTCCATGTATTTTTACTTTTATTGCTTTTTCTGACTGATTTTAAAGCTTGGCATGATTAGTTCCAGGAGAACAGGAATGTCTCTTGCATATCACTGTTCTATGGCAAGCACAAAAATGCTTAATGAGTATTTATTGAATAACATTAGTAGTAGAAAATTACCCAGAAATAAACAGTTAATAATTTAATATTGTTAATTTCAGACTTTTCTCCTGAATGTTTTTAAATCATTCCAAAATGGCTTTTATATTTAATTCATGATGGGAATCATGGTGTTAGCACCTTTTTCTACTTGATTGGAATGACCAGTGTTTTTGCTAGTCATTAAATGTTTTTCAAAAATACTATTTTGAAGGATCCATTGAATGAACCTTCATTTTATCATTCTAGGTTTCATATTTGCTATTTCAGAATTTTAAGATTTTTTTGTAGCTAATATAATTTGTGCAGAAATCTCTGTCATGTAGTTTTGTGCTTCTGTGGGTTCCTCTAGATGCTAGATGAGCTAAGACTGCTGTCATGAATGCCTCGTTTATATGTGCCCTTTCTTTCTCTCCCTCAAACCAACAGTCACAATTCTGGAATGACTTTAGGCACTTTGAAACATACCCCAAGATCCCCTTGTAGGGAAACAAAGCTTGATACATTACAACATTCCTGTAAGCGTCCATTCATTTAAGGAATATTTATTGAGTGCTGACTGTATGTTAGGGCATTGAGATGCAGACATGAGAAAGAGAAAATACACTATCAACAAGGAACAAGGGCTGGGGATATAGCTCAGTTAGTAGAGTGCTTGCCTTGCAAGCAAGGCCCTGGGTTTGATCCCCAGCACCGCAAAAAAAAAAAAAAAAAAAACCAAGAAGCATATAATTTAATCAGGAAAATATACATGTAAACAGTCATAATTTGGTAAGTGCTACAGCAGGAGTGGAAGAATTGCTCAACTCTGTTTATTAGGGATGAGAGAAGGAAGAAGAGAAGAGCGAATCAAGAAAGATTTATAGAAAAAAGGACAGTAACTGAATTTTTTAAAATGCAGGGTGGTTCTAGGTGGATAAGATGGGAGAAGATATTCCAGACTGTGGAATGGTATGTGCACACACCTGGAGGCTTGAGAAATCATGATGAGTTTGAGTGATATGCATCTTCATTCCAGGTTCCATGTGACCAGACCTGGTGGAGATGTCTAAATGGAGAACATAAACTGTTTCCTGGCAGGAAAGGACCAGATAATAGACCTCATATGTCATGTCAAAAAATTTGGACATTTTCCTATAGACTGAAGAAACATATTAGATGGAAATCTTTCTTGGTGTAGAGCATGGATTATTAAAAAGTGGCTTGAAGTATAAAACTCGGTTTCTGAATAATCTGTTGAGTGCTTATGTAAGCATAAACTTAGGCACTGGTATAGGACATGAAAGAAAGGGATAGATTTAAGTTATACTTGGAAGACGAACAAAAACACCTGGGGATCAGTAGGGGAAAGATGGGTAATTGATGATGTTTAGAATTTCTGGCTTGGGTGATTCAATTTGAGCTATCAGCAAAGTTAGGAAATACTAAATTGTGGGTTCTGGATTTTGTGTTTAGTTTTAGACATAAGGTAGTACCTAAGTGGATGTCTAATGGGCAGTAGGAAATACAGCTCTGGTCTAGGAGTATTTGTTTAAGAGTCCTCTTTACTTTATGGGTGGTACCTGTGACATACAAGTGAGGTCACCTAGGAGAGTTATGGAAGAGCTGAGGGAAGGATATAGTCTTAGAAGGAAGAGAGAGAATAATATATTGAAGGTTTCTGAGAAGAAACTCAGGTATGAGGGAATTCTTTCCATAGGAACCAAGTTTCAAGAGCTCGTCTCTGTCATCTCCTGCTTTCATTTTTATTCCTGTGTGTTCTGACTTCATTGAGGAGCATAATCTCCAAAAAATGTAAACTTGAGGTTTTGTGTCATTCCCAGAATGACTTTATTCACAGAATAAAGTCTTACTGATGGGCTGGGGCTGTGGCTCAGTGGCAGAGTGTTTGCCTATATGTGTGAGGCACTGGGTTCAATCCTTAGCACCGCATGCAAAAATACAAAGTAAAATAAAGGCATGCTGTCCATCTACAACTACAACAAAACAAAACAAAAACCCCCAAATTTAAAGTCTTACTGATATACCTTTTCAGGCCCTGCCTCTCCCAAAACTGTAGCCAAACTGAACTTTCAGTTCTTGATGTGCTCTGTCCTTCAGATTTTTATAGATACTATTTCCTTTTCCTAGAACACTTTTTTTCTTCTTCTTTTCAGGTTTCTGTTTAACCATTGCATTTCCAAGGAGGTCTTCCTATCCCTTGGAAAAGTCATACCTATCCAATGTATGTTTTCATAACTCTTGTATTTTTTTTATCATGATATGTATTCATCACTGATCATTTTTCTTGTCAGTGTTCCTGCTAGATTCAGACTACATGTGCACAGCGACCTTAAATTTACTACTGAATCAGCTGGCCTAGCCTTGTGCTAGCACATAGTATGTGCTTAATAAAAACGTCTTGAAGGAGTGAACAACAGGGTGGTCATGTGAGGAAGGAGTCTAAAGGATTTGGTAAGAGTTGAGGTGTGACTGGTAAGCAAGGAAATAGAGGAAATGTAGACTGCTCCTTGAAGCAGCTCAGCTCTATGAGGAAAAAGAGGTAGGCAGATATTTCTTCCCATTTCTGTTTTTTTTTTTCCCTTTCATTGAGATTGAATGATTATAGCATTCAGTTATTCCAGGTAATCAAGAGAAGTGCCGAGTTTAGAGAAGGAATTCTACAAAGAAAAAAAAAAAAGTAAGAAAAGGGACCCAAAGGAATTAAATATTTAGAAAAAAAGTAGGAGGTAAAACTTGCAGAGATTGTTAGGGGCTACAGTAGGGGATCAATGTAAAATCTCCCTCTCTCTCTCTCTCTCTCTCTCTCTCTCTCTCTGAAATAGAGCCTTCTTCATTGGTTCCCAGCCCCAGTTATTCCCTTGTGAGCATGGTCAGGTGAGGCACGTTGATGAGTGCGGAGAGATGTTGAAGAACTGGGATGACAGGGCACAAAGGAACATTCAACATCCAGCCAATATTTATAAAGGGCCTCTTATGTGACAGACACTATCCTGGGGCATTCATCAAGTAAACAAAGTGGATAAAGATTATTGTTATCATGGAACTGACTTTCCAATGGGGGAAAAGAACTTAGTAGATAATTCATGTAATATGATAGAAAGAGGTAAAGATGAATAAAGAAGAAAAAGTTTAACATGTTAAGGGAAATCAGGAATTGGGGGAGGCAGGTTGGGAAATTAATAAGGATGGTCAAGATAAGCTTCATTGAAAAGGTTAGATCTGAGCAAAAAAGACTTGAAAGAGGTAAGGGAATTACACAAGTGGATACGTAAGTAATCAGAGGAAGTCTTAAACACCTACTTTATTGAATCTCCTGAACCTGAGCCTCAGCTAAATTGGAAGCTTCTGGGCAGGCAGAGAACTAAGATGTAGACATTGCTGTTACTTCAACTCTTTGGTGCAGCACCACAGCTCATTGTGATTTTTAATCAAATTAAATTCAGGAGTTGAGTGTTGTTTACCAAGTCCTGTGTCACTTTATTAAAGTATGATTTGGTAAGCAAAGGTTGTGTAACTTTCTGTTGTTTCTGTCCAACAGCATTCTGCAATCTTTAAATCCCATTAGGATTTAAATCTATCAAAATGCCTAACAACCCCATATGAGAAGTTGATAGAGAATGGATGTATATGGTACTTGTTGATCTCTGATAGCTGGTATCAAAACATCACCTACTTTCTTGTTTTTTGATAGTATCACAGTTGAACTGTTTCCTTTCTGTGTCCTTGTCATCTGACATTATGAGAGACTATTGGTTTTCATATTGGGAAGAGAGTGAATAACTTGGAAAAACAGGTTAATAATAGAAGCTAAAAGATGAAAATTCGCCAGGTGCGGTGGCGCATGCCTGTAATCCCAGCACTTGGGAGGCTGAGGCAGGAGGATCCCAAGTCCAAAGCCAGCCTCAGCAACTTAGCGAGGCCCTAAGCAACTCAGTGAGACCCTGTCTCTAAATAAAATACAAAATAGGACTGGGGATGTGGCTCAGTAGTGGAGTGCCCCTGGGTTCAATCCCTAGTACCCCCCCCCAAAAAAGATGAAAATTCATGCTTCAAAAATCCTAAATTATATTTTTATTAAACAAATGAATGTCTTAATGAAAGTTATTTAAGTAGAGATTAAGATTGTGTAAGGTGGTTATAAAATAAAACATTTCATTAGGATGAAATCATGCTTTTCCTAGAACACTCTTCTACCATCTTCTTTTCAGATTTCTGTTAAAGCTTTGTGTTTTTAGAGAGACCTTTTCTGTCCCTTAGATATATATCTATCTGCTGTATGTTTTTATAATTCTGGTACATGTCTTATCATGGTACTGTTTTATAAGTCATTTAGTTAAAATCTTATTCAATATTTATTTTTCTTAAATTTCAAAAGTAGGCTTGTTTTGTGACCCTTTAAAAAGGGAACATATCAGGCATGGTTGTGTTTGCCTGTAATCATAGCTACTCCGGAGGCTGAGGCATGATGATCACCTAAACCCAGGAGTTTGAGACCATTCAATATGGCATGACCTCATGTCAAAAAAAAAAAGAGAGAGAGAATATGGTTCTGATGGTGGATATGAAACTTTGGATCATAGTTTGAGAGCTGATTATTTTATAGCTCCTTTTGTAGAAATGTTGTAAAAATCATAAAGGACTTTTAAAGTGCTTTGATCTTGGTGAAGATAGACCTAAAATAGTGCCATTGCCTACTACAGGTATACAGATTCTAGCTATAGAATTGATTTGTGGATTCACTTTAAAACCTCAGACTTTAAACACATCTAGTATTCTCTTTCTTTTCCTTAGTCAGCATTTTCACTATGATCATCACTTTCAGCATTTTGGGGAAAAATAAATGGGATAGAATGCAAATTGATTTTGATTTTTTTCCAGTTTTACTTTCAAAATTTAAAAAGTTTCACTTCTAAACTTTAAATTGTGTTTTTTAGATCAAGAATACAGGAAGAGAAACATGAAGCTTGTTAATAAGTGATACTTGTATTTTCAGGACTGCATTGTCAATTTAAGAACTTAGTCTATGATCAGAAAATTGGAGCAGGCACTGTCACTTGGCAGTACTGGATCATTTTAAGTATTTATAAGTGTTGAATATTATTAGAAGGTAATTGCTTTCTAGTTATGTGACATACTATTCAAGTTAGGGTAGATGAATCTCTGAAAAGTGCAAGATAAATTTAGGCCTATCCTGGCTCTTTTTCTGTAAAATATCTTAATTCCCCATAGAGATTTTGAGATGATATCGGAAGCCCATCTGATAGCCAGGTCTATCCTGGTAGGTGTTTAGGCCCATGAGTCATACTAGCCCCCATCTTCCAGCGTTTTCATAAAAATAAAATCAGATTAGAATGACTAAGAGTGACTAATGTTTGCATAATCCTCTCATAATCAGTATATTATTTCTTTCTCACAATAATCCTCTGAGGTAGGTGAACAGATGGGTTATTTCTACTCTACCCAAGGAAGCTTACTACTGCTCTGCATCTATCTTCTGGCTTGATAGATCTTTTTCTACTATCTTAAGCTGCCTTGGGACTGCATCTTTAAATTCACTACTTAACACTTAAATACATAACCTTAACACAATGGCTTGCACGTTATATAAACTCTGTACGTATATATGATCGTCAGATGAGGCTTGCACTGAGAACTGAGGGAATGTGTGGACTGATTTCAATATGCATAGAAACTTTAAGTTTCAGTACCAATTTGCAGAGGTACTTCTCCCTGGTTATTTCCTGGTCCTTTCTCTTAGTTTTCTAGTCCAAGCCCAGGCTTGATTTTGATTTGCTTTTACTATTGGGATGACTTTGCTTGATAGCTACCCTACAGTGTAAATAACAAAAAACAGAACCTGTCCCTTTTCTGGGTTACTTCTTTTGTCCTCATTTTGTTAAAAATTTGGACAGAATTTTTTGGTTATTGTTACTTAAACTAAGTGTTATAGGCTAGGTTCTATGATGCTATTATAAATTAAGATAAACAAAATGCTAATTATTGCAGGCATACAGAATAACCTATCTTCTGTAGCACTAGTTATTTTTGTTGCCTCTAGTTTAAGGAAAACAGGACAGCCCAAGCAGGACTGTGGATTCCAACTTTGTCGTGTGAGCCAGTGTATTCCTTCTTTCACAAGTGCACTCCCATTTTAGGTGCCCTGTGCCTTTTACCCCCTACATCCCTCCATCAGAATCTTAGAGTTTATGTGAGTGTAACTTAAAAGACTTGATTTTTAATGAATTATTAACAACTTTTGCATTTTAAGCTTTTTAAGTCTTGATAATGATATGTGGTAGAGGTGCGTAGGTCCCTTACCAGATGTTTTTCTAGAAATAATTTCCTGCTATTCTTCCTGCAGTAGCATAGGTTTGTAGATGGGACTCACCTTCTTATGTTTGCCTCTCCCTCCCTTGCCTTATTTTAAATAACCTTTTTTTTTAAATTTTAAGTAATATGTGTTCATTTTAGAAAACTATGATACGGGAACAAATAAAAAATTACTTTTGCCTCCTTTATCAAAAGGTAAACATTGACTCTAGACTTTTGGAAATTTCATATAAAGGTTCTAAACATTAAATATAGTATGAATATGAATTCTATAGATATGTTTGATAATGTGCTTGTTAAACAATGTGTCACAACTTTTCATGTCAATAAATATATATATTTAATATTTGTGTACTTCATTATATGGTTGTATAGTTTTAACCTATTATCTATTTCCCTATATTAGAAAAAAGCATTGTGATTAGTATCTTATAGCAAATTCTTTTCTTAAATCCTTAATTGCTAAGTGAATTTCTAGAATTAAGTTTTTCAAATAGTTTTAAAGTTTTAGTGGATTTTGACAAATTCTTCTTTTGTAAAATTTGTTCTAATTAGTTATATATGACAGTAGAATGTATTTTGACACATTGTAAATGGAGTATAGCTTCTCATTCTTTTTACATGATATAGTTAAGGCATGCTTAACTATATCAGTCATGTAAGCATGTAGGCACATAAGGTAATAATGTCCAGTTCATTCCACTTCCTTCCTACTCCCATACCCGCTTCCCTCCCTTTACTCCCCTCTGTCTAATCCAAGTTCTTCCCTAGCACCCTCCCATGTGAATTAGCTTCTGCTTATCAGAGAAAACATTCAGCCTTTGATTTTGGGGGATTGGCTTATTTCGCTTAGCATGATATTCTCCAGCTCCATCCATTTACTGGCAAATGCCATAATTTCATTCTTCTTTAAGGCTGATTAATATTCCATTGTGTATATAAACCATAGTTTCTTTATCCATTCATCTGTTGAAGGGTGTCTAGGTTGGTTCCATAGTTTAGGCATTGTGAATTGAGCTGCTATAAACATTGATGTGGCTGTGGCACTGTAGTATGCTGATTTTAAGTCCTTTGGGTATAAACTGAGGAGTGCGATAACTGGGTCAAATGGTAGTTTTATTCCAGGTTTTCTGAGGAATATCCATACTGCTTTCCACAGTGGTTGCACCAATTTGCAGTCCCATCAGCAATGTATGAGTGTACCTTTTCCCCCATATCCTTGTCAACGTTTACTGTTGCTTGTATTCTTGATAATTGCCATTCTGACTGGAGTGAGATGGAATCTCAGTGTAGTTTTGATTTGCATTTCTCTGATGCTAGAGATGTTGCACATTTTTTTGTTTGTTGATTGATGTATTTCTTCTATGAAGTGTCTGTTTAGCTTCTTAGCCCATTTATTGATAGGGGTGTTTTTGTTTTGTTTTGTTTTGTTTTGTTTTGCTTTTTGGTGTTAAGTGTTTTGAGTTCTTTATGTATCCTGGAGATTAATGCTGTATCTGAGGTGCATGTGGTAAAGATTTTCTCCCACTCTGTAGGCTCTCTCTTCATGTTCTTGATTGTTTCTTTTGCTGAGAGGAAGCTTAAGTTTGATTCCATCCCATTTATTGATTCTTGATTTTACTTCTTGCACTTCAGTAGTCTTGTTAAGGAAGTCAGTTCCTAAGCCAACACGATGGAGATTTGGGCCTACTTTTTCTTCTCTTAGGCACAGGGTCTCTGTTTTAGTGCCTAAGTCTTTGATCCATTTTGAGTTGATTTTTGTGCAAGGTGAGAAAAAGGGATGAAATTTCATTTTGCTGCATATGGATTTTTAATTTTCCCAGTACCATTTGTTGAAGAGGCTATCTTTTCCCCAATGTATATTTTTGGCACCTTTGTCTAATATGAGATAACTGTTTATATGGGTTTGCCTCTGTGTCTTCTATTCTGTACCATTGGTCTATGTGTCTGTTTTGGTGCCAATACCATGCCGTTTTTGTTACTATGGCTCTGTAGTATAATTTAAGGTCTGGTATTATGATACCACCTGCTTCACTTTTCTTGCTAAGGATTGCTTTGGGTATTCTGGGTCTCTTATTTTTCCAAGTGAATTTCATGATTGCTTTTTCTATTTCTATGAAGAATTTATTGGGATTTTAATAGGAATTGCATTAATCTATATAGTGCTTTTGGTAGTATGGCCATTTTGACAATATTCATTCTGCCTATCCAAGAGCATTGGAGATCTTTCCATCTTCTAAGATCTTCAATTTCTTTAGTGTTCTGTAGTTTTCATTGTAGAGGTCTTTCACCTCTTGTTAGATTGATTCCCAAGTATTTTTTTTTTGAGTTTATTAAATGGAGTATTTTCCTAATTGGTCTTTCAGTGGATTCATCACTGATATGTAAGAATGCATTTGATTTATGGGTGTTAATTTTATATCCTACTACTTTGGTTGATTTCATTTATTAGTTCAAGAAGATTTCTGGTTGAATTTTTTTGGGTCTTCTAAATATAGAATTATGTCATCAGCAAATAGTGATAGTTTGAGTTTTTCTTTTCCTATTTGTATTCCTTTAATTTCTTTCTTCTAATTGCTCTGGCTAGAGTTTCAAGGACAATTTTGAATAAAAGTGGTAAAAGAGGGCATCCTTGTCTTGTTCCAGTTCTTGGAATGCTTTTAATTTTTCTCCATTTAGAAAGATGTTAGCCTTGGGTTTAGCATGTTAGCTTTTACAGTGTTGAGGTATCTTCCTACTATCCCTAATTTTTCTAGTGTTTTGAACGTGAAGAGGTGCTGTATTTCGTCAAGTGCTTTTTCTGCATATATTGAGATGATCATATGATTCTTGTCTTTAAGTCTATTGATGTGATGAATTACATTTACTGATTTCTGTATGTTGAACTAACCTTGAGTCCCTGGGATGAACCCCACTTGATCCTGGTGCACTATCTTTTTAATATGTTTTTGTATGTGAACAAATTATTCTTTTAAAAAGTTGCAACCACTAGTAGTGATT
The DNA here is from genome assembly GCA_020662805.1 of Glaucomys volans. NCBI lineage: Eukaryota > Metazoa > Chordata > Mammalia > Rodentia > Sciuridae > Glaucomys > Glaucomys volans. Next base: position 133,980 of record JAJEJO010005477.1, on the reverse strand, counting down.
GAAAGGTCACTTCTTCCCCTCTAAAATCTAGCACTATCCTTCATTTCCTTTGTCTTTTAAGACCTCCAGATAATTAGCTTAATTTAAGTAATTGTCTGCAAGGAACTCTCTTTTTTAATAAAATCAGTTTAACAAAATCAGGAAAGGGTTGGGAAAAGTCTTTCAGAGACAAGTGAATATCCAGACTGGGCAGCAGGTTTTAGTGTGACCTGAGATATAAATCATGTGGAACAGATTTTGGCCTCAGGCTCTGAATTTGTGTGCCTAGTAGGGGAGGAACCCTGCTGTATGACCTGCTTCCATGGAGAGAGAGCACCTGTCTAGGCTTGTATAACTGTGTGGAAATCAGCTTGGAAATAACTTGCTCCACAAAAATTAAGGAACATGGTTGAATGGAAGGACTAGAATAAGTGAGTTGAAAGGGATGAGGTGATGATCAGCAAGTACAGTGTTTGAAAGCAAGTTTCTGATAGACCCAGGAATGAAAAACTAGAGAGTGGATCTGAGTGTTCAGGTCACCAGGAACGGAACAAGAGAATTAGGGAGGAAAGAACAGGAAGGTTATCTAAGACATTAGAATATGATAGCTATAGGAAGATAATGGGTACACTTCAATGGAATCTTCTCTCTCACCATCTCCTCCTCAGAGTCTTATGTTATGCAAGATCATTTTACTTCTTTGAACTGCCCACAATTTCTCCTGTCTTTATTCCTTTGCCTGGAATTCTGTCATCCATAATCCTTTACCCTGTCCCCAACTATTGCCAAGAATGTCTTTTATTAGGTTTCATTTTAGATTTACTTTTTCCTGGAAACGTTTTCTCTGATCCACTTTAACTGGGCTCAGAATACTCTGCATTCAATCATGCCTGAGAGCATTTCTCATACTATAATGTGTTTGCTCTTCACTTCTCCCTCCAACTGATAAAAACTCCCTGAAGACAGGGACTGGTTTTGTTTCATTACATCTCCAGTATCAACAGTGCCTGGCATTTAGTAGGTATTCAGGACTATTTATTGGTGAATGTACCAGTTCAAAAGTGTTCCATAAAGAATTGGGAATAGGGGCTGGGGTTGTAGCTCAGTGGTAGAGCGCTTGCCTAGCATATGTGAGGCACTGAGTTCGATGCTCAGCACCACATACAAAACTAAATTTAAAAAAGTTATTATTTAAAAAAAAAAAAGAATTGGGAATAGGCAGGCTTGGTGTCAACTGCTTATAATCCCAGCAACTGAGGAGGCTGAAGCAGAAAGATTGCAAATTCAAGACTAGCCTGGGCAATTGAGCAAGTCCTTGTCTCAAAATAAAAAGGACTGGGGATGTAGCTCAGTGATAGAGCACCCCTGGTGTCAATCCCCAATACTACAAAATAATAAAAATAATTAATTAATTAGTTAATTAATTAATTTAGTAAAAGGCCTGAGAATGTATCTCAGTGGTAGAGCACTTGCCTGGCATGTGTGAGGGCCTGGATTTAAATCCCAGTACGGAGGTGGGAGTTACTGAACAGAATCAGGTACAGAGATTTTATAGCCTATGACATAAATAACTATTTACTTCTTTTGTACTGGTTCAGTACAAAATGAAATGAAATTTATATTTTCATTTTTCTAACCTTCTATCTGCTATGTTGCCACTTTTGTATTGTTTTTGGTATTAAATCTGAGATATGTAACTCTGACCCTGAGGAGAGATGACTGACCACTAGAGAGATAATTTGTTAAATATTGAGACTTCTGGATTTACTATTGTTATGTTAAAGAATATTTTTGGAGGAAGGGGGCATATTTAAAATTGAAGCTTCCAGTTGGCTTTATGAAAAGTTTTCTAACCCCAAATGTATACAGGAAGAAAGTTAACTGGGGGTAGAATGTGGGCCTAATGCGAGGACGAGTAAATCGAATACAAGAGTTTATTTATCTTCTTGGTGACCACCTTGGTTACCACAGGTTTATGCTGACTGTCCTTACGTGCCAGTTTCTTTTCTTTTTTTCTTTCTTTCTTTTTTTTCTGATCCCAGTTTTAAAAAAATTCTCTTCCAGCTTCATGGCTACTATGATACATAATACATGGAGTCATATCTTCCACTTCTGTGTCTAAAATATTTATATTTTTGTTTAATAATTTTTGAGTTTCATTAAAATTTTTACAGCAGTCGGGAAAATTCACCAGTTACAAAATTGGCAACTGTGTAATGTTGTTGAAATGGAAATGGCTTAATTAGGAAAATAAGGATCTTTAAATTTTTTCCTTGGTACAATTGGAAATTCATGGGTATTTTTTTATTTTAATTAAAATAATTTTAATTAAATATAGGAGACAAGTGGGTTTGAGTTAAAACACTTGTAGTAAACTTAGAACCATGAAGTAGGAGATGAAGGAAAGTACGTTGGTGAATTTAATTGGAAAAGTTCTATAGATTTTAAAGTGACACCGATTTCATTTATTATGAATTTCTTTTTCCAAAAAAAAATTAGTAAAATTCTTACTAGTTTTAATTTCTGATTAGTAAGAGTTTACTAAGATATGTAGCTGTACTAATGTTTTATTGAATTTCTGGGTATTTAGTATACTTAAGTTTGACTATTACTGCATACCAATAACAAACTTCTTAAATTAATGGGAATTAAATATATTTAGATTCCCTTTAGAGGTGCTATGGTACTTCAGTTAGTTCTTTTTGTAAATAGCATGCAATCTTCAGTTTCTTGTATGTTACAGTTAAAAAAGTCTTGAAAATATAACATTTAATTTCTTGGAGAGAGATGTTGGATTTCAAAAATTGGCATTCATAAGTCCCAAACTGCTTTGGATTATATTTTGAAATTGTATAGCTAAATTTCTGGAAGATCTCTTGAATTGAATCTGTAAAGTCTCTGTTTAGAAGATCTTTTTTTTTTTTCTGAAAGCCTCTTTGCCTTTCATTATAAAAGAGCCTGGTACTGCTTTCTGTTTTAAAAATCCAGCTGGAAAATTACAGAGTACAAACACTTGCCCATCGGTTCTTTATTTGGAGAGAACAAAAATATGTCTTCAAAATGGAGACTGACATTTAAATATTTATTCCTATCAGTGGAGTTATAGTTTCTATTCTTTATTTTTTACTTTTAAAGCTACATATATTTTTGTCTTTTGCATAGTGTGGCTAAATTTAAAATACCATCTTTATTTTATGTGGTTCTGTAATTGTTATTCAAATCCTCCAAGGATCTGTTTTTTTTTTCTGAGCCTCTCTCAAAAAAATATCTAGGTGTCCTGTCTTCATTTTGGTTGTATTAAGTTGAAACAATATATTTGTGTTGATTCTAATTTTTAAAATAGACTCATAAATGTATCTGAAGATATACATGTTTTTATAAATAATTTTATATGTATTTTTAAAAAAAATTAATAGACAATTTTTAGTGCAGCTTTAGATTTTTAGAATCAGTGAGCAGATAATACATAGCTATGTGTATCCACCCCCTACTAACCTGCAGTTTCCCCTTTTATTAACATCTTGCATTATGTGGTACATCTGTTAACAGTTATTAAATCAAAATTGATATTATTCACTATAGTACATAGTTTACATTGTTTCATTCTTTGTATTGTACATTCTATGAGTTTTGACAAATACATGACATGTTCACATGTTCATCTTTACAATTTCATACAGAATAGTCACTGCCCTAAGAATCCTCTCTGCTTCAGCTATTCATCCTTCCCCCTATTAAACCCCTGGCAACTATTGCTTTTTTTTTTTTTTAACTGCCTATCTAGTTTTGCTTTTTTCAGAATATCATGTAGCTAGACTGACTTCTTTCACTTTACAATATGTATTAAGTTTCCTTCTTCTCTTTTCATGGCTTGATGGCTCATTTTTTAAAATCATTGAATAATATTTCACTATACAGATCAGTTTGTTTATTCATTCTCCTGTTGAAGAAAATCATGACTGCTTCCAGCTTTTGGCAATTATAAATAATGACTACTATAAACATTTGTGTGCAAGTTTTTGTGTGAATGTAGGTTTTGAAATCAGTTGGGTACATGCTTGGGGGTGGGAATTCCTGGGTCATATGGCAAGACTGTGTTTAGCTTTGGTTTAAATTGATGTAAGCTATCAGTATTCTGTTTTCTGGACATATGTGCTTTTAAGAATCAACCTAATTAAAAGTCTGGAAGGAGATACTCTAAACTGTTAGCAGTAGTTAACCATAGGATGAGACTAGGAGGGGGAACTGTCCTATTTAATGATTTATTTTGTTATTTTAAATTTTACAACAAATCTCAATGTTTAGTAATTTTATAATTTTTCTCTAAAATGGTTTAATTTATAGTAACAAAAAGTGACAATGAGTCAACACAAGTGAAAAGAAGACCATTTAGAATAGTATATTGTCAGTTTCATCACATTTCCTAGTTTTAGAGGATTTTAATATTCTTATTTTTTAAGTAAAGAGAATAATAACCTTCCTATAGTCGTAGTTGTCTATTTAGCAATCTTTCAGAGCATGTACCAAATAGCACAATCTTTCAAAGGATCATGCCAGAGCTAAACAGACACATATTTAATCCAGCATTGAGATACCAGGCAAGGCTTCCTGGAGGAGGCGATAACTAAACTGAATCATGGTGGATAAGTGTAGGCTAAAGGGAGAGAGGAGTAGGGGAGGGGAAAGAGAGTGTACTAGAGTAAGTGTTTTCAAGCTAGAGATAGAGTCATTTGCTTCTGATTAGTCTGACTTAAAACTAGAATTAGTGTCCTAAGTTCTCAGAGAAACAGATCTTTTCTTGATGCTTGTTTGATCATCTGAAATTGGGAAGTGTGCACTCACATTTTGTTTTGGTTTTCCAGTGAGTGGCAAAATGCACTGTACTAGTGCTTGTTTTGCTTGGAAAACTGGAATAATGAATCGCATGAAGATATTTCATTGTTGGAAATGTGTTAGCATCAATCACTGTCATAACAAGTTCAGACCTGAAATGTAGAACCTTAAGTGGTTCTGTTACTCTTGGTGAGAGTATTTATGTTACTTTCTTGTGTAATCTAGGGCCCTTACACTTAAATCTTTCTTCCCAATATGTAAACTTCTCCACATCCACAGACGTTTTCCTGTATTCTGTGGGATTCCAGTGAAAACTTTTACATAATCACTTAGGAAATAGGGAAAGAGGGAAAGTCACCTTTACTTACATTTCAGCATAGAGGTGGCTGTGTTTACTAGGTTAGGATTTGGGCACATTAAAAGAAGAATTGCTTGAGTCTGGTTATTTGATTTTTATCCCAGTTCTTTAAGGTGAATGTTGGAGTATTTTTTCTTGGATCAAATTCACTTCTTGAGATTATTTCTTTAAAACTAATGTGCACCAGGCGTCGTGGTGCACACGTATGATCCCAGGGACTCAGGAGGCTGAAACAGGAGGATCACAAATTTAAAGCCAGCCTCAGCAATTTATAGGCTGTAAGCAACTTAGTGAGACTGTCACTTTTATCATAAAAGATAAAAAAGGGGCTGGGGATATGGCTCAGTGGTTAAGTGTCCCTGGGTTCAATCTCGGTACAAAAAAAAAAAAAGACTGTAAATGTGTGATAGTTCACTTTGTTACAATGAAAATCATCATCATAGGAATGTTAATTTAATAAGAAAGATTTAGTGTATTACACTGTTGATGTATTCTGAACAAAAGTCACCACTGAGATCTGTTAAATATACAGTTAATATTTTTCTCAGGTACCTGTTGTATATGTAAAAGTAAAAGAAAATTCTCATGTTCTGAAAAGGAGTAATGAAATCTTGTTATCAGAGTACAGTTTTTGCATTGAAAATCTGATTCTTACCCCTGCCAGTTTAGTGACCTTGGACAGGTCATTTGATTGTACTGATCTGTGTCTTTTGTATTTAAATAAATTAAATAATGTATATGAAGAGTCCTGCAAACTATAAAGCATTACAACCATAATTGCTATCATTTTCTTTTATTTTCTTTCGTTTTTTGGGGGGAATTTGTCTTCTAATTTTCGTAGAATTTTATAATCCTATGAACAATATTACTAGGAGGTCATTGATTATAACCTCTGGCTCTATTTTATATTATAGAATCTCCCTGGCATGTGAATTTTTCAATACGTGCCTTTCTATAACCCAGAGGAAATTAAAATGTTGAAAGATTTTAAAAACAAGACATGACCTGAGGCTAACACACAGTCTTTTTATTTAAAGGCAAGGAAGGGAAGATGGTAGGAATGGTATTGAGAACTCCTTACCCTATTTTACTCTGTTTACCACAAAAGATAAGGGATATGTGATCTATTCTTCACAAAATAGTTGAGACTTCTACTGTAGATTCTGTTCTTATTCTTTGCCTTCTTGTATTCCTCTCTACCATTCTTTTCTTTTTCTCACCCTTTGAATGTCATGCTGGAAGTATCTCCTAATGCTCTCTTCCCTATTTTCTTTGTCACTCTTCTTTTCCTCTTTTTTTTTTCCTTAGTGATTATGACTTATTTTAATAATCCCTAAGTTATACTTTCCTATTTTTTGTTGCGTTCATTATTTTTTATGTAAGTATGAAAGTTGACATTCAATTCTAATAGTAAAAAATGTTGTGAATTTTATTTTCACATATGGTGTATCACTGGGCATAATAAAGATGAGTACCCATATTTATGGTGAGAATATAATGGTACAATGCTTTTAGACTATTTCGACAATACCAGTTGACAGCTTAACTTTGATCTAAAATTTCATATTTTAGCTGGGCATGGTGGTACACTCCTATAATCACAGCAACTCCGGATGCTGAAGCAGGAGGGTCTCAACTTCAAGGCCAGCCTGAGCAATTTAGTGAGGTCCTAAGCAACTTAGCAAGGCCCTGTCTCAAAATAAAAAACAAAAAGAGCTGGGAATGTAATTCAGTAGTAAAGCACCCTGGGTTCAATCCCCAGTATGTATGTATATATGTATGTATAAAGAAAGAAAGAAACAAACAGTCCATATCTTAGAATTCATTCTGAAAGAAATAGGCTTTAAAAATGAAAAGGTAGCCTTAATGAAATAAATGGGGATGATTATATGGACTATTTTATAGCCATTCAAAATTACATGTAGCATAGAGAAAGTACATAATTTTAAATACAAAAGTTTTTATCTACAATAGATCATGGCAGGCATGTATTTAACATCTAAGGTTGATGAAAGTATAAATTCACAGCTTTTTAGAGCAATATGGCAATATATGTATTCTAAATCCATGTACATTTTGACTTAACAATTATATGTCTAGGTTGCTTTGCTGATAAACTGATATGTGCTAAAATATTTTTAGGGATAGTCATTGCAGCACTAATTATAGTAGGTCTGTCCATGATACACTTTGTGAAATGGTAAGCACTTTCCTTTCTAGGAATTTGTTTGAAGGAAATAAGGCTGTGTGTGTGTGTGTGTGTGTGTATAATTAAGATGTTTATCCCTGTGTTTATAATGATAAAATAATATTAAAACTCTAGGTGTCCAATAATAGCAAATTCATTAAATAAATTATTCTGCCAATGAAAAATTAGGCAGCATTGCAAGTCATATTGTGAAAAACTATACTGGAAAAGTTATCTTCCACACACACATACTCATGTATATGCTTATATGGTAGGAAGTGGGTTGCATATACACTAAAAGTTTTAACTCTGGGTAGTTCGATATAGATGTTTTGATTTTTAAATTTTCCCTTAATGATTGGTGACTATGTTTATATTATAAATAAAACCATGGGAGGGGTTTTTTTTCTGCATGGAAATTTTACTTATTTCTTAATTGGCAGATAGTTATATTCATGATGGACGTATGTTTTGATACATGTATGCATTGTGTAATGTTCAAATCAGAAGAAGCATATCTGTCTCCTCAAACATTATTTCTTTGTGGCAAAAACATTCAAAATCCTTTCTTCCAGATTTTTTTTAAACATACCATACATAATTATCTGTATTCCATCTATTTTACTATAGAACACCAGAACTTCTCCTAACTGTAGTTTTTAAAAATTATTATTGAAGAAAATTAACCCAAGTGTGAAGAAAAGACTTGTAGAAATTACACCCAAAGTTTTAAACAGTACCTGTTTTTGAGTGGTGGAAATACAGGTAATTTTTAAAAATATTTTTGTGTCTTTTCTACATTTTTTTCTTTGATGGGAAAATGAGTACACTCATTTTATTGGTAATAAAGGTTTTAAGGTTTTGTTAAAGCATCATTGATAAGTAATTAACATAGTGTCAAGTAATATGTGTGTAATTAACAAACTTAAAACAGTTTTGTGTTTTTTATTTAATTTTTAGGCCAGAAATGTACATACAGGAGAGTTAGCTGCAGTAAAAATCATCAAGTTGGAGCCTGGTATGTATTAAAACCCTCAAGACTTTTTTTTTAAACCAATTTTCTTGTATAGTTCATAAAAAGCATAGTCTATATTTCCTTCCCTGTTTTCTTTCTTCCCAAAAGAAGTCTTTATATATTCTGGCAGGCAGTAGAATATCTTCAGTATGGTTATATTAAATTCCATTGGAGATCATTAAAGTTTTGATGGGACAGTTTTATTAGTAAATAAAATTTGAAATGTATATATTAAAAAATTGAAATATGCATTGACTGATAATTTTAAAGTAATTTTACAATTATACTAAGTATTTTAGCTTTAGTTTTAACTATTATAAAAATTTGATTAGAAGAGTATTTAGTGATACTCAGATAATATTCTGGATAATGTTAGTTTGTCAGCTGTTCCCTGGCTGGTTGATTTAGGTTTGATGATTCTGATCTTACTTTAATGCTTATTTTATTAGCACATCTGTGTATCAGAAGACTGTTTTAAAACACACAAAATAATTTGCTTTGAAAACAACCTTAAATAATTTTATGATTTTTATTTCTTAAAAAAGTGTTTAATATGGGCAATAGTAGTTTTTGACCAGGTAGGTGCATATCTTGATGTTCTGTTCATTTGTAAGTTCATGAACTGAGACATATAATGTGTGACCATAATTATGTCAGTTTCTTAATTTGAGCAGTTAAAATGGTTTCATAGTTCAGCATTTAGATCATTAAGTATATGGTTCATTAGAAAGATTGTATTAGGTAGCATATGCTGGAACACTTTAAGCTTTCAAATGTGACACATCTTTTTACCTGTCAGATAGAAGTTGTAATAATAAATACTTTAGAGTCCTGTTACAGAGTTCCACTTAATAAGTATAGAATGATCTCTAAAATGTCACTAACACAAATAGAAGGGAATATGAGAATGGTATAAGCAATTGCCTCTCCTGGAAGAGTCACTTCAGCAGAAACAGGTTACGTTCAAGGGGTGGTTATAGTCCAGATTCTGGTCTGGGCTCTCAAAGGAAACAAAGATCTCTTTTCTGCCTTTAGTAGGTGCACTGGGCTTGTTATAGCAGTTTTACTTAATAGACTTGAGTGTATGGCTTACTTTTGATTATAATTCATTTAATGAATTCAATGAGTATGCTTTAAAAATCCTTTGAATCTGGCCTTTCCATAAACCACATATTGGAACTAACAGAGGAAAGACAATTCAATAAAAATAAGAAAAATAACGTCTTGTGTATGATGTTACTACTTAACAGATAAGGATAAAATACTGGAGTTAAAAGTTAAGACCTTTTGAATGGCTTGAATTTCTTCCTTGTTTTGTAAAAACTACTGATTTTATGTTAGAGGTCCCTCATATATAAAGATTGAATGATATTTAAACTCTTCCCCCCAAGAAGTTTAGTAAATTTTGATAATGTAATCCTAATATTCGGCCATTTTTATATTCTGCTGGTTGCCTGTCTTTCAGGTTATTTGTCTCACTCCACTTATGATGCTTGTCTGTGTGGAAGTATTCTTTTTTCTTAGTCAAATTTATTAGTTTTCCTTTCTCTGTTTTCTTCTTCCCATAATCAGACTTTTTCTAGTTGATAATTATAAAAAATTTTCACAAATTTCTCTAGTTGTTTCCTTCCAAAGTTTAAATGTTTGCTTCATTGGGAATGATTTTGTAATAAAGAGTGAGAGAGTTCTAGGTCTATTCTTTTTAAATGGCTAGACAGTTTCCAAAGCCATTACTACAAATTCTTTTATCTACAGGTTTAAACTTTTCATTACATACTATAATCTTCGTTACTTTTGTTTTTCAGCCATTTCCTTTTTCTTTTCCTATTTTCCCCCCAGTAGAACATTGAATATTTTTATCAAGGAGAGAAAAAAATGATATTTGTGAGATTATTTACATGATATAGATTTTTTTTTTTTAAAGGTAGGTTCTTGAGCTAGGCATGGTGATACAGGCCTGTAATCCCAGCTATGTGGGAGGCCACAGCAGGAGGATCACATTTGAGGCCAGCCTCAAACAACTTATCAGATGCTGCTTAATAATAACTATATTAAAAAGCTGGGGATGAAGCTCAGTGGTCCAGTGGCCCTGTATTCAATCCCCAGTACCATAAAAAAAAAAAAAAAAAAAAAAAAAAAATTTAATGCTGGGGTGTAGCTCAGAGGTAAAGCACCTAGGTTTTTTTTCCCAGTATTGCAAAAATGTAAACTTAGATAAAAATTTTGAAAAATGATAAAAAGGACTGAAGATGTAGCTCAGTGAAAGGGCAGAAGATGTAACTCAGTGGTGGGGCACTCTGAATTCAATCCTCAGTACCACACAAAAAGGAGTGGGGGACAGAAGGGAAGATCGGGGAAGAGGAGAGAAGAGATAGGCTCTTACTGTATTGCCCAGCTGGAGCCAGACTCCTGGAGTCAGGCTGTCCTCCTGCCTCAGCCTCCTTGGTTGCTGGGAGTACAGGCAAGGACCAGTGTGCCTGGCTCTGTTGTGGTTTTTTGTTTTGTTTTGCTTTGTTCATAATCTTTCTTTGACACTTTTAAAATTATGCCTGGGGTTTCTTTTATTTTTGCTGCTGATAATTTGGAAGATATAAACTCTGTAGTTTTATTAAATGTAAGGCCTATAAGACTTAGAATAATATGCTTACATTTGTGGGGTTTTATTATCTATCAGCTTAAGAAATGAAACAGTTATCTGTTGGTCTCCTACGTGTAAAGTATAGAAATTTGCCTATTTATCCTCTTCCTGCCTATTCATCTCCCACTTTTAAGCCATTGGCTTACTGTGGGATTTTGGCTGTAGAACTTTCTGATTATATTAGGGTATGAGTATGTATTAGTCTATTTATCTTCCTTTTAAGAATTATAGTGTTTGTGATCTTTACAAAGGTAAAGTTATTCAGTTACTCAGACTTAGTTTTATATTTGAAGTAGATTCAGTGCCCACTATGGGTCTTTTTATGTCATGTCCTTGCCATTCTGACTTATTTGTTTTGTATTAGCTCTTAATATGATAAGTCATATCATTAAACAGATTTTTCCATAAGTATTAGAATAAAAACAATATGAACCTACAGATTGTTCTTCGCAATACTGTTCTTTCAGTCTTCCCCATTTTCATAAGTGGTTCAGCAAGCCAAAAATCTGGGCATTAATCCTATTTGTTTTTTATTTGCACTACAGTATCAGTCTGTCAGCAAGTTCTTCATACTGCTACCAAAACACATTCTTTTGTTGTTGTTGTTGTTGTTGTTGTTGTTGTTGATAGACCTTTATTTTATTCATTTGTTTGTATGTGGTGCTGAGAATCGAACCCAGTGCCTCACGCTCGGCAGGCAAGCGCTGTACCACTGAACCACAACCCCAGCCCCAAAACACATTCTTAATTCACCTCCTTCTCTATATTGCTGTCTTACCTTCCTGGTCTTACCATACCTTCCATTTCCTACCATCTAGTAAAAACTAGAGCCATTGTAGTAAACTTTTTAAAGCATAAATCAGATCATAGCTCTCTTTTCTTCAAACTTCCATGAATCTTCCATATCCACTTAGAATCATGCTCAGACTTCCAGCCTTGCTCATAAAATCCTACATGATCTGGTCTACTTTTCTTTAACTCATCATGTTTCTCCCTTCCCTACTCTGCTTTTATTTTCTTTTTATTTAAACAGTCCAAGATTAAACTGTACCTTCCATTCTGTTTTTCATCTTTGCTCAGAACGTTCCTGATCATTTGGACCTCAGTTTAAATGCTTTGTCTACAGAGAGGCCAATTTAAGGTAGCCACTGAAGCCCTTGTTTTAGTTTTTTGCCTAGGATTTGACTGACTGATGCATTTCTTGTTTAATTTTGTGTATTTGTTTGTTTCTCTCTCTTTTCCAGAGTGTAAGATCCAAAAGAATAGTGATCTTCTGTCTACAGTGCTTATATTTCAGCACCTAGGACAGTATAGGCACATACTGCCAATAAATATTCTTTCTATGAAAGAATGTCACAAGTGCATTCTGTTGCCTTTGAATAAGAATGACCATTTGATGAGGTATGATGATTTGTCCCACATTCTCCTCCTGTCCTCAGAAAATCTGCAGACATTTTCTCCCTCAAATATTGCTGGAGAGAACTGTAAGGCCTGCCTGATGTTTTCCCTGGGTACTTGACTTGCTGTTTCTGCCTAATTGTAGCAGGTTTTATCTTTGAAATTAATTAACTTCAACAGAATATATTTTGTTCTTAATAATTTTCTACAGATTTTATTCCCCCTGAAGCACAGTGAGCTTTTTTCGTCTGCAGTTTAGATTCTTCTCTAGTTCAGCAATGTTTCTTTTTCATTCTTGGATTTTTTAAATCTTCTTACTTTAGGTGTATCAGTTATTTACAGTAGCTCTTCCTTACCTTTACTTCTTGCCTTTTTTCTCTCTAGTTGTGTTTATCTCTAAGTATCTTCTTTCTATATTATGTGTGATTTTTTTTAAGTCTTCTATCAATCATATCAGTGACATACTTGTTTCTAATATTACTTCTATTTCTTGTTTCCAAGGCTTTTATTAATTCTATAAAAGCATTATTTTTCCTCAAACCCCACCCCCACCCCAAACTACCAGCATTCTTTTTATTTCATTTAGTTGCCTTAATTTACCTGGACTTTTTCTTTTGTTCCTTTCATTTCCTTGAAAGTTTGAAATTCTATTGTCTAAAATTTTCTTCTCTTTCTCTTTTTTTTTGTGGTGCTGCGGATCAAACCCAGGGCTTCACATGTGCTAGGCAAGCATTCTACCACTGATCTATTCCCCCAGCTAAAATTTTCTTTCAAAATAAGTTTTACATGTCTTCTCTATCCTATATATGTTGTTTTTTTTTTTTTTTTTTTTTTTTTTTTTTGCTATACAGTTTTTGAGAAGGATCAATGTTTGTTTAACATGGTCAGTAAAACTAAAGTAGATGGTGTTTTCACATTTTTTGAACAGACATAAGGTGACATTTAGGTCATAACTTTGATGGTATACTAATAAATTTTCCCAATATTCAGTTCAGATACTTCAAAAAATCTGAAGGCAGCTGTATTTTATTTTATTTTATTTTATTTTATTTTATTTTATTTTATTATTTTATAATTTTATTATTTTTTAAATTGATTTATTTGATTCATTGTACACAATGGAGTACAGCTGTTGTTTCTCTACACAAAGTAGAGTCACACCATCTGTACATTCATACATGTACACAGGGCAATGATGTCTGTCTCATCCTGTTATTATTCTTATCCCCTACCTCAACCCCAGCCCTCCCTTCCCTCTATGCAATCTATCCTTCCTCCATTCTTGCCTCCCTTCCACCCTGCATTATGCATCATCATTCACTTATCAGAGAGATCATTTGGCCTTTGGATTTTGGTGATTGGCTAATCTCACTTAGCATGACAGTCTCCAACATCATCCATTTACCTGCAAATACCATAATTTTATTCTTCTTTATGGCTGAGTATTATTCCATTGTGTATATATACCACAGTTTCTTTAGCCATTCATCTATTGAAGGGCATCTCGGTTGGTTCCACAATCTAGCTATTGTGAATTGAGCAGTTATGAACATTGATGTGGCTGCATCACTGTAGTAATCTGATTTTAAGTCCTTTGGGTATAGGCCAAGGAGTGGGATAGCTGGGTCAAATGGTGGATCCATTCCAAGTTTTCTAAAGAATCTCCACACTGCTTTCCAGAGTGGCTGCACCAACTTGCACTCCCACCAGCAATGTATGAGTGTACCCTTTTCCCCACATCCTCGCCAACACCTGTTGTTGCCTGTATTCTTAATAAAAGACATTCTAATTGGGGTAAGATGAAATCTTAAGGTGGTTTTGATTTGCATTTCTCTTATAACAAGAGATGTTGAACATTTTTTCATAAATCTGTTGATTGCTTGTATATCTTCCTCTGTAAACTGTCTGTTCATTTCCTTGGCCCATTTATTGATTGGGTTATTAGTGTTCTTGGTGTAAAGACTTTTGAGTACTTTGTAGATTCTGGAGATTAGTGCTCTATCTGAAGTGTGTGCAGCAAAGATTTTCTCCCACTCTGAAGATTCTCTCTTCACATTGCTGATTGTTTCCTTTGCTGAGAAGAAGCTTTTTAGTTTGATTCTATCCCAATCGTTGATTCGTGCTTTTATTTCTTGCGCTTTGGGAGTCATGTTAAGGAAATCTGGTCCTAGGCCAACATGATAAAGATTTGGACTTATTTTCTCTTCTATTAGGTGCAGAGTCTCTGGTCTAATTCCTAGGTCCTTGATCCATTTTGAATTGAGTTTTGTACAGGGTGAGAGACATGAGTTTAGTTTCATTTTGCTGCATATGGATTTCCAGTTTTCCCAGCACTATTTGTTGAAGAGGCTATCTTTTCTCCATTGTATGTTTTTGGCTCCTTTATCAAGTATGAGATACCTGTATTTATGTGGGTTTGTCTCTGTGTCCTCTGTTCTGTACCATTGATCTACCTGTCTATTTTGGTGCCAGTACCATGCAGCTGTATTTTAAAAAATGAATTCTTAACTGTATTTAGCTGCTTTAAAAATATTGCACCAAAGCCAGTATGATAGAAAAGTGCTTCCTTGTATTGATTTAACAGATGAATTGGTTTAGAATTATATTTAGACATGAAAAGATAATTATTTGCTAGTGTGATTTAGAAAAAGCCTATGTCTGGTAAAACATAAACAAGATTTTTTTTTAAGTAAATGGAAATCCCACCTGTAGGCTTAAGAGCACCCTTCCCACACACACAATTTAAAATAGTTTATAGTTATTTTAGAGTTCCAAATTTTATTGTAGATTTACTGACTTACCCCTGGCAGTTTAATTTTATTATAATAGTGTAGTCAAAATTTTACTGAAGCAGATTTTACTGAGACTTTTCTTACTAGTCTTTAAAATTCTAAGTAAGCCTTAGAGTTAAGAATAAAAATGAATTAGCATAGAGAATTGGTTTTTTTACTTAGCCACAAAAATAATTGTGAAAGGCCTGGGGCTGTAGTTCGATAGTAGAGTGCTTGCCTTGTGGGTCTGGGGCCTTGGGTTCAATCCCCAGCACCACAAAAATAAAAATAAATTGTGAAAGAAAATGAAGTCAGCATTCTTTCCCATGTCACTGTGCTCTTGTTGCCCTTTGTATACACAAGAGAATGATTGTGTTCAGGAATGTTTTAACCATTTCTATCACATTTTTATAGTAGATACTTATTAAATATAGTCACCATTTTAACAAAAGGTGGCATTAAATAGTATTTGACTTCCCAGTGATCAGTGCTGAAAATATTACCAAGAATAATACTGTTATGTTAGCTGCATTTTTCGTCTCTGGTCAGGCCTCAGGAATGCCCTAGAAAAGCAGACAGATATTATAATGCATGCCACCATGTTTTCCTGTCTTATGTCTGAAATTCAGCTTACTGTCTAATGCATTTTACAGATGCTTATTTTGCTCAAAAGTCTAGCTCTTGTGGCCAACAGCCAGAGCAGGAACAAAATTCCTGGGAAAGCTGACCTTTAGAACTTTCTCCTTTCCTCTCATTCCATTATTCCTCTTTTGTGGTGAAACTACATTAATATTTTTAAACTTTGGCAAATTATAGTATGTTAAATTGTGATGCTTGCTTACAAGGGATGGAATTTTAAGAAAATCACTGTCCTGCATGATTAGTGTAATATACTATTGTCTGTTCACTTGCTTAGTTTTTAAAATACTAAATTGGAAATATTTGTGAAAGAGTTGCGTATTTTTAGATAAAATGACAAGTTGGTTGTGTCTTACTAAAGAGTTTTCAAAATAAGTAGGAACCTTTAAATACCTTTGAATAAATGTTCAAAGTTTTTCTTATACTACCAAGAAATACTTCATCCTGTTTCCTGGAAATATAAGTGGAGAAAATAGAGTAAATGGAAGAAAGTGAAGATGTGTAACAAAGACTTAAACAGTCATTAGTTTGCACTGTGAATGTTTTTAAACAATTGCTAAAGCAGGCACTTGGCCAAATAGATCAAGTGTCAGCTATTCTATCTAATTTAGTGATATGATCTTACCTTATAGAAACTCTTATTTAAAGAATCTAGCAATCTTGGATTTTTAAAAGTAATCAGTAAAGTAAAATATTTGTACCCTATCTTCATTGTGTGGACACTTTAAGTCTGAATTGATGAAAAATGTTAATTCGAGGGAATAGGTGCACACCAAAAATGTTGGTTTTAAATAATAAATGGAGAAAACTAATAAAGGTTAAGTAGAAACTGTGTCATTTTGAAAATATGTAAAAATCATTTGTAATGCTAAGATAATGTTTCCAAGTTTGCTTTTGAACACAAGATAAAAATTAAATAAAGATACTTTTTTGTTACTATATAGTAAAAAAAAGACCTACAGTGTCAGGTTCTAAATTGATGTTCAATCTCAGAATCTAAATTGTTCTGATAGGTACTATCTGATACTGATAGGTATTTTCTCTCTAAGTAAGTTTTTGGAGGGATTTTCTCTCCAAATGAGTTTTCAGAATCTAAGATGGGCATTCCAAAGAAAATGTGCTATTAGAAATGAAATTCCATTTAAATATGCTACATTCATTTTGCTCAATGCAAAACAATCATATTTCATATTACCAACCAAGTCAGTCAAATTCACAGGATTGCCACCCTATGTCACTATATTTTTCATGCAGATATGCAATTTAGTGGATAGAATATTAATTTGGATTATTTGGTTTTTCTGAAAATAGTACTGCTATCCTACCACTAAAATCAGTTTTCCCTTTGGTGTCTGTCTTAAACATTAATTTATTTCATAAACTTCAGAAATGTATTTAATACCTAATAGTGCAGAAAACTTTTGTTATTATTTGATTTTGCAAATGTTAATTAAAAGATCTAATTTTTACATTGAACTTTTTCTGTGAATGTTATAAAAATCTTATTTGGGGGAATGTATTAGGGTTTAAACCCACAGGCACTTTACCATTGAGCTACATCTTCAGCTCTTTTTATTTTTTATTTTAAGACAGAGTCTCACTAAGTTGCTTAGAGCCTTGTTGAATTGGGGAGGCTGGCCTTGAATTTGCTATCTTCTGCCTCAGCTTCCTGAGTTGCTGGGATCACAGGCATGCAACACCACACCCAGGAAAAGTTATAAAATTTTTAAGGTTACTTGTACATATTTTTTAAATATATGTTTAAAAAGAATATTTTTTTCAAAACTTGAACATCCAGCTTTAGTAAAATCACTAAATTAGACTTTATTTACATAATTTAAAATTTTTATTAAGGTATAGAGCATGTCATAAAATTTACCATCTTAACCATTTTTAAGTGTATAGTTAAATGTATTTGCTATGTTAAATGTATTTACATTGTTGTAAAGTCAAAGTTGAAACTCTGTATCTATTAAACAACTTCTCTTCCCACAGCTGATAATAACCACCATTCCCCTTTGTGTATGTATGCATCTATTTTAAATATTCCATATAAGTGGAAGTCATGCAGCATTTATAATTTTCATTTATAATAATGTTCTTAAGGTTACCATGCAGTGAGTATCATACTGTTTTTCATAGCATTTGCACCATTTTATAGTCTGACCAATGATACACAAGGCTCTAACTTAATTCACATCCCTTCCATCTGTTATAATTTATGTTTTATAGAAACCCATCCTAATGGGAGCAAAGTTATAACTCATTGTAGTTTTGATTTGCATTTTTGTGATTAGTGTTGTTGAGGGTCTTTTTGTGTGCTTATTGGCCATTTGTATGTCATCTTTGGAGAAACATCTTTTCAAAGCCTTTGCCTATTTTTTTTTAAATCAAGGTATTAAATTATTATTGTTGTAGGAGCACTTTATATATTCTGAATATTAGCTCTTTAATAGATATATTGTTTGTTTGCAAATATTTTGTACCTTTCCTTTGCACTCTGTTGTGTCCTTTGATAAACAAAAAAATTTAAATTGTTAAACTTAAATAGTCCCAGTTGATTGTTTTTGTTATCTATGCTTTTGGTGTCATATCAAGAACACCTTGTCAAATTCAATGTCGTGAAGCTTTTCTTCTGTGATTTCTTCTAGGAATTTAAGAGTTTGGAGTCTTATGTTTAGGTGTTCAATTTATTTTGAGTAAATTTTTGTATATGGTTTAAAGTAAGGGTACATCTTAATTCATTTGCATGTGGATATCTAGTTTTCCCAGTAGTGTTTTTTTGAAGAGATTGTCCTTTCTTTGTTGAGTGATCTTGATACCCTTTTCAAAGATCAGTAGAACAGATATATGAAGAAAATACCTAGAACTGGAGTTTACACACTAAGTTTATGTATTAAAGAAGGCACAGACCCCAAATACCTGCATTATTAATGACTTGTACTTGTGAAATCTTGCTTCTAGTTACAACTGTTGAAAGTTATAGCTCACTCTCACCAAGACCCCACCTTTCCTGGTAGACACGGCACACAACTGCTGTTTAGGAGCATAGTCTTGGGATGGAACTAAGCCAATTTTCCTAATAAGTAGTGGTTTGTTACTAGTAACATTAATTTAGCTATATTATTAACATTTATAAGTCAGGTTAAGAATTTAGACACCATTGAAAAGCTGGGTACCATATGTGAGAAAATCTGTTTTAAATCCCAGACTTAACTGAAACTTTTTTAAACATAGCAAAGATGTAAGACTTCTGTGCACGTTTAAGAGCCACTAAGTGGGAATCCAAAGAATTGTCTGCATTAATGAAGTTAGGTGCTTCTTTACTCTTTCCTTACTTCTTTCTTTGTTTTCCTTCCCCCCCCCCCCGCCCCCCAGACAGTGTCTCCCCATGTTGCCCAGGCTCATCTTGAACGCCTTGCTCAAGTTACTGTCCTACCTCAGCTGTCAAAGGGCCAGGGCTACTGGAATGTGCCACCATGCAATGCTTCAAGGCCTCTTGATAAAATGATGGGAAGGGTAGAATGTAGCCAGTTCGCTGGACACTTGTATGTGTAAAGAATAAGTTCTGCTAGTGCAGGTAGCACATGCCTGCAATCCCAGCAACTCAGGAAGCTGAGGCAGGAGGATTGCAAGCCTAGGCAATTTACTGAGACCCTGTTTCAAATAAAAAGTATAAGGGCCAGCCCTTTTGAGCTACATTATCAATGTAGCTCAATGATAAGAGAATCCTGGGTTCAATGCCCAGTACCAGAAGGAGAGAAAAAAAAAAAAAAAAGAAGTTCTAATGCTATTATGGAAAAGGCTCAAGCAAGAGATAAAGTATTCTGGTACTCATGTGTAACACAGGAAACAGTGCTGTTCCACTGGCAGGCCAACTTTTACTGTAACCTTCAGGCCTTCCTCACTCCTCTGCCTACTTGTAGGTCATCTTTTTTTTTTTGTATTATTTCTATTCGTCCCCTTTCATTGGCTGACCATTAAATTTATGTAATGATTTATGTTCTGCATATTTCCCAGTTTATAAGTAAAAGCTGAAAAGGTTTTTCACTTAGAATTTTATGCAATTAGAAGATTATGCCCTCATCGGCTGACTTAATCCTGTAAAATTATTAACACTAAATCCTATGACTGAATTATCAGTTAATATTTATATGCAGTAATTGTTGAAAAGAGTTCCTAGACTCTAAATGAATTGGGTGTATGATAGCTAAACTAAATTTATGTTTCAGTTACAACAATGATTGATTCTGTACATGGTACTTACGGCATAGCAAAAGTATTTAAAGTTTTGTTTTGGGTCCAAATTGAAAGAATTGAAAATACAAAGGAACTATCTCTGGCTTATATGAAGATTTTTCTTTTTTTTTTTTAGTATTTTTTTAGATGTTGATAGACCTTATTTTATTTATTTATTTATATGTGGAGCTGAGAATCGAACCCAGTGCCTAACATGTGCTAGGCAATTGCTCTGCCATTGAGCCACAACTCCAGCCCTTGTGTGAAGATTTTGTTTGAGTTTTTCTTTCTTGACCCTGTGTGATTTTTAAAGATGACTTTGAGTTACTGCTGGAATCCATCTGAACACACTGATTTTAAATCTGACATTGCTTTTCAAAGGACCACTGTAAAACAATATCTAATAAAAATATTTTTATAATGATGTTCTAACAAAGAACATGTTTTTAAATCTTCCTCAGTCTCTAATATACAGTAACATTAATGTTATATTTATTCTCTCAAATATGCTAAATTCTTGTGTACAACAAGTTTCTGACAACATTCCCAGCTGAGGGTAATACATAATCAGAAATATAGGGGCCTAAGAATCTGTTACCAAAATCATTAGCAATTTGCTATTACTGAAATGTAGGGAATATATGGCTAAGTGGTATATAAGGAAGCTAAATAGTAGAATGAATCCAGATGCTACTTAAGAAATAGCTTGACTCAGAAAGGTCAAGTTGCTGAAATTCTAGTAAAAGTAGGATTTTAATCCAGCTATGTGTGTTCCAGAATTCAAGCTCTTAATGGCTATATTATGCTACCTTTATATAATGCACATGCAGTCATTCTACCTGCTCATAAATGCCTTTTACTGAAATAAACAACATTTTGACATAAAACAGTGTCTGATGGTAACAGTACCACTAGGTAGTAGTCTCATAACCATCTTTACACCACGAACACCAATAACCCAATCAATAAATGGGCCAAGGAAATGAACAGACACTTTACAGAGGAAGATCTACAAGCAATCA
>JAJEJO010005477.1:33884-112500 GCA_020662805.1 Glaucomys volans | reverse complement strand
GGGGGTGGGTGGGGGGTAAAATTAATAACAGAATGTGTGACAGATACCATTGCCCTGTGTACATGCATGAATGCACAGATGGTGTGACTCTACCTTGTGTACAAACAGTGAAACAATAGCTGTACTCCATTTGTGTTCAATGAATCAATAAGTAAATAAAAGAATAAAAAAAAAAAAGTTCCCATTAATAGTATCTTTTTTTATGTAACTTGTTTCTAGTTAAGCAGTTCAAACAGGTTTGTGAAAGACATATTGTTAAATACAGATAAAAAAGAAGAAAGCAAAGTTAATTTTACTTTCCATACATGACCATTGCATGTTTTTTAAACACTCTTTCTGTGCTCATATGTATTTAAGTGATATATATATCTAAATCTCCCCTTTTCACTTAGCATGAACATGTTTTCATATTTAGAATTTAAGAGTAGCTATAAACTGTACCATAATTTATTAAACCACTCTTTTATTGTTACACTACCACAGTAGTCATTAGATGTTTACTAATCTGTCTCTGCGTATCTCCTTAAGAAGAATATTTTTGAAGCAACTGTGGATTCAAAGATTTATACATTTTTAAATCTTCAGGCCTCACTGAAGCATTGAGAATGCTGAATTTCTCACCTCTCTCTAATATTTATGGCAAAGTTTTCCTTCCTCCCTATGTAGAGATTTTGAGTAACATGATGACCAACTTTCTTTGTTTTCAGGAGATGATTTTTCTTTGATTCAACAAGAAATATTTATGGTAAAAGAATGTAAACATTGCAACATCGTTGCCTACTTTGGAAGCTATCTCAGGTAAGAAACAAACAAAAAAGCAAAAGCATCTGTTCTCTCTGTATTTTATATCCTCTTTGCTACCACCCTCCCTCCCTTTCAGGTAAGTGCTGTTGTAGGAATTTTTAAATTACACTATCCAAGTTGTAAAATTTTTAGGGCTTTCTTTTCATTTCTCTGTTATGTTAATTATGGTACCTCCTTTATTTGGTTATACCTTAGGGCAACCTTAATGAAACATTATGAATGATTATGAGTATTTATCTTATAAAACGGATTATAATCTAAACCTTTAAATGGGAACAAAACTGAAACTGATGCACTTTTCTGTATATTGAAGAGAGATTGCTGCAGCAATTTCCTGTTATCCTCTGCACTGTATCCTGACTCTTGGTGTGCTGAAGAGTGTAAGCCTTACAGTACTTATTTTAATGATTGTAAATTACCAGCTAATATAATTTTCTCTTCATAATAGTCGAGAAAAACTGTGGATTTGTATGGAATACTGTGGTGGCGGATCACTTCAAGATATTTATCATGGTACTGTGAATTTAACTTTATACTTTAAAATTGACTTTGACGTTAATGATTGTTATTTGACATTTCCAGTCACCCAGGAAATTAATAGGTAGAGATTTACTCTTTTACATTCTTTTGTTCTGTTCCCAGAGTACTGCATAAAATCTAAGATTTTTGTTGGTGGTGGTTATTCAATTAAATTTCCCTAACCAGAACCAAGAAATTCAAAAGTATTCATAGAATCCAAATTTTACTTTTTAGATGTAGTCTCTAGGAAAGTGTTTTATCTACTAATGAAACTGCCTAAACTCCCTTAAAAATAAGAATTAAATACAAAGAGTAATTCCCAAGGGGAAATAGTTATCTATGTTAGTAGCTTAACAGCTAACCAGAAAAACAGTTCACTTCTTACTATCGGAACTTTGCATTAAAATCTATAACTTTTTTTAATTGGGATATTTTATTTAGCATTCTATCAACTAGGCAGTTTTTTTTAGTTGACTTTGCTTAATAATAGTATTTAGAAATAGTTTTGGCTCTGTAGTTTAGTTTCTAATTCTTTTTGCTGTTTACAGTATCTTCATTTCTAGAATTTGTAAAATTAAGATTGTATCCTTAGAAAATAATTTTTCCTTGTTTAACATGCATGTGAGATAGTAAAACTCCAGTTGCAACTATACATAGTTTGTTATTTATTATTAAGAGTTATGTGGCCTGGCACAGTGGTACACGCCTGTAATCTTAGAGGCTTGGAAGGCTGAAGCAGGAGGATTACAAGTTCAGCGCTAGCCTCAGCAACTTAGTGAGTCTCTTAAGCAACTTAGCAAGATCCTTTCTCAAAATAAAAAGGACTGGGGGTGTTGCTCAGTGGTTGAGCATCCATAGGTTCAATCCCTAGTACCAAATTATGTGAAATATTTTAAACTATTTCTATGCTGAAATCTTTATACTGGAAGCCTTATCACATTTTAGTCATGTAATTTACAGATGCAGCCATAATATAAAACAGAAGTACTATTTTGGTTTATATATTTTATAACTTGTAGAGGTCAAAGTTTTTAAAAAGTCAATCAGTAGAGAAGCACTTGAATAAATTACATTGTACTTATGATATGGAATACCTGTAGCACTTAAAACAATGAAATAGTTTTGTATATTGATTTGGGATAATCCTCAAGAATATGTATAGCATGGTTAATCATACTAAGGCTTTCAAAAATTATATTTTTTGTAAGTGTACATATGAATAAATATAAATGCAAGCAAAACGAAAGGCTACATACCAGAAATAAGTCAGGACCTCTAAGGAAGGGAAAGCAGGATTCAGATATAAAATTCTGAATTATAATAAAAAGGAATTGATGTATTACTTCATTATAAATTTTTTGTATAGTAGTTATCTAATTTTTATAACAAATAACCCAAAGGTTATTTGGGTTATTTGTTATAAATAACCAATATAAATAACCTAAATAACAAAAAGGTCACTACCTCTTTATTTTTAAAATAAAGTTTACTACATAAATGTTACACATAGACATTATGATTTAGACTCTTAAGAATTTCAAAATAAGAAAAAATCACACTTTAAAAAAAAGAAATGCTTTATTTTCTTACTTAATAGTCTTTCATTTTCTCATATATTGCAAAACTAGAATGAATGTTCTCTTTTATCCTGTTGTTCATTTTAAAGAATTTTTGGTAAACTAGGTACAGTGGCACCTACCCATAATCCCAGCTACTCAGGAGGCTGAGGCAGGAGGATTGCAAGTTCAAGGCCAGCCTCCACAATTTAGTGAGACCCTGTCTCAAAATAAAAAGGACTGGCAATGTAGCCCCATGATCACGAACCAGTAGGTTCAATCCCCAGTATTGCCAAAAGATAAAATAAAAGATTATTGGTAGAAAACAGTTCCATGCCACTGATTTAAAAATCCTTATCTATGATTTTATGAAGAAGAATGATTATTATATGAAGTTTTTATTTAATTGTAAATTTATCCAGCCAAACTTTTATAAAATGAGAACTCTTAAGAATATGTATAAAATTAAACTATACAGCTGGCAGGTTTTACTACTCTCCCTTTTAAATTTAAAAAAAATTACTTTGAGACATCAGTTTTATTTCTTCATGAAATTGCTATTAATTGTAATCTAAGAAGTATGCATTCCTATAAATACTATCCTAAAAATCAGTAGTCAAGAATATCTACACTTACAAAATTAAATGTTGTTAATAAAGTGGCTTTTATTACTAGTCCATCAATTCACTAAGAATCAGAGTTTTATTCCTAAGTAGGTATAGACAGGCAGCAATGAAAATATGCAGTGAAATGTTTTTTTAGGCAAAGATCTGTAACTACCTGGGTTTTATTGTCAGCAAACACCACCCCACATTTTCTCTCATGGTATTGAAAGGCAGAATTCCAAAGTCTCTTGTTGGGTACTTGCATTAGAGGGATTTTATAGTTAGTATTAGGAAGGGAGAGATCTGATTGCTAAAAGTGATTCTGGCTACTTTTTCAATTCTCAGATAAGGTACTGGATCAGACCTCCCTGTCTTGATAGGTGTGGTGAAGAATTATGCTAAAGAGATAATATCTTGATGTTTTAAAAAGTAGTGATACTTTTCAGTGTTTCAATAACCAAACTCTCTGTGCTTCTGTACGTCTCATATAACTCATTAGTTGTGTATGTTTATCAAGTTTCTTGGCTATATTTTTAAAAAATTGTTCACGATTGAGATCATATCATGTCCATTGTTTTCTATAGAACTTTCTATGATGTATTAGATTTTGTACTTAATGGGTGCTTAATATTTTCACTTACTGAGTTGTTATGAAGTAAATCTCTTATTTTTAGAGTATATTTTCAATCTCAGTGTTACCTTTTTTTGTTTTGTTTCTTGGTTACAAAGATAATGTTTGCTCCTGGTCAGAAGAGAATTTATTCAGTGATATTGAGAAGTTTTACAACCCTACAAAGTGGTCATTTTAAAAAGTAGACTGTTTTTAATCTGTTATGTTCAAATGTATGACAACGTGGTATTTTTCTTTCTAGTTACTGGACCATTATCAGAATTGCAAATAGCCTACGTATGCCGAGAAACCTTACAGGTACTATATTTGCTTATGTAGATAGGCAATTCTAGTTCATAATCAATAACTATACAATAATAGTCATCCAAAAGAGAAATGGTAAACCAAAATGATTTTTCTATTCCATCTCTTCGTATAGTTCTGTAGAACTAGTTGTGTTTTTTCATGAGCAAGTCTCAAGAATTCACTTAAACTGGGGCTGACATATGCAGTGGTGGTAAGTGGTGTTCTGCCTTCATGCTGATACAAGTGATCATTTATGGTATTCTAATTTGTCGCTTGACCCTCATTGCTACAAAGCTCAGGAAAGCCACAGGTATAAATTTGTTTTCCTTAATGAATCACCAGACTTCAGACTTCTCAATTGTAAAATTGTCTAAGCTTTGCCTTGAAGTTTTATGGCAGTAAAAATTGTCTCTTCCAGAGAATGTGAAGTGTTTTACGATATCTCCCAAAATAGATAAATATACCCAGTAATAACCCAGAGCATTATCTGTAATACCTAATTCTATGGGATATTAATACATATCATTGATAAGTAGAACCCCCTTTCTCTAAGTTTATGTTAAACACATGGCTTTTTTTGTTTACTTCAGGATGTGTGAGAGCTTTTAGTGTGCTAAAGTGGGTCTGTAGTAGAGGTATAGGGTTATTTATTTATTTATTTATAGTTCCCTGAAAGATTGCTTCTTGAGAAAATTAGCAACTAACAATTTTGTTCATATACTGTAATCCATTTAAATTAGTAGGAATTAAGTAGTAACTGTGGTTTTTTTATTTTGCTTTGTTTTTTAACTTACAACTGATAATCGTTAATTTTATGTATGGTTCTTCTATACTTTAGAAACTGGGAGTTTGACCAGATCTGAGAGAAAGTTCTAGTTAGTTTATAGAGTTAGTTTCCACATAGTTTAAAAAAAGATACACCATACCAAATCTTATTGTGAAAGATATGAAAGTACATTCAATATTTATGTGTGTGTGTGTGTGTGTATGTGTGTGTGTGTGTGTGTGTGAGAGAGAGATCACTCGTTATCCATGGGGAGTTGGTTCCAGGACACTCTAAGGATACCAAAATTGGCACATGCTCAATCCTTTATATGAAATAGTGTAATATTTCTTATGACCTACACATATCCTCCTGTATACTTCAGATCATCTATAGATTACTTAAAATACCTAGGACAATGCAAATGCTGTGTAAATAGTTGTTCAACTGTATTGTTTAGGAGTGACCAAAAACAGAGAGTCTATGTGTTCAGGACAGACTTTTTCCCCCCAGAAATATTTTAGTCCATGACTGGTTAAATCCATGAATGCATAAATCGTGGATATGGAGGACTTTGTTTTTCCCCACAGTACTTATATAACAAAATTATTGTATCTACATAAAATATAAACCTAACCACATACTTATAGCAGAAAATTATTGAAAAATTCATTTTCTTTATATTTTAATTTCCAAGTTCATTGTTTCTTTAAGAGTGGAAGTAAAAGAACAGCAGCTTGGATTTGTATTCTGTTATCTGATATATGACCTTAGTTCATATGGTTCTAGTTCCCAAAATATAATGAGGCTTTGTAAGCAATCTATAAATTTAAATTAGTTCCAGTTTAACAGATTTTCACATCTGGTAAAAATGGAGTAACAGAGTAACATTTACCTTGAAACAAAGAAAGTAGGCAACATATATGAAATAATAGTTTTCAAGAAATTGGACATCAGGAGACTGGGATGGAGCCCATTGGTAGAGCACTTGCCTAGCATGCATGAAGCCCTGGCTTTGATCCCCAGTACCACAAAAGAGAGATGACATCAGGTATTAAAGGCCTTAAAGATAGAAAACAAGGAACAGGCCATGGTACAGGAAGAAAGAACCCAAGTTTGGTGCAGGGAGACCAAGGCAGCTCGTTTATTCAGGATAAAGTATTGGAGAGTATTTATACAAATCCAAAAATACAACAGCCAGATGCATGCCTATAATCATAGTGACTTGGGATGCCGAGGCAAGAGGATTGCAGGTTCAAGGCTAGCCTTAGCAATTTAGGGAGACCCTGTCTCAAGAAAAAAAAAAAAAAAAAGGTTAAGGCCTGAAAATGTGGCTTGGGGATAAAGTGTCCCTACGTTCAATCCCTAGTGTTTTCCCCTAAAATGCAAAAATGTATAGTACCCAGAGAGCACAATTCATAATGTTGGGCATCCAAAGATTACCAGACATGCAAAGAAGCATAATGAGGAGAAAATCAATGAAGCTAGCTCACAATTGACAATGATGCTAGAATTAGCAAAATAGGACAAGAAAGCAATTTAAGTTGAGATACAGAAGATGTTTTTAATAAAAGGCCAAAATTAAACTTCTAGGGATGAAAACTACGATGTTTGATAAAGTCAACAAAGTATGGAATCAATGGCAGTTTAGATATTGAAAAATACATATATATGGGGCTGGGGTTGTGGCCTAGTGGTAGAACGCTTGCCTAGCATGCGTGAGGCCCTGAGTTTGATCCTCAGCACCACATAAAAATAAAATAAAGGTATTGTGCCCACCTCCAACTAAAACAAAATATTTTTTAAAAAATATATGTATACATATATATGTACATATATATATGTACATTTATAAGTATTTGTGTGAATTGGAGGGTATGTTAGTAAAAAATGTATCCAAAATGAAGCACAGAAAAAACATGATTTTTTTAAAAAAAATGAAAAGCCAGGCATGGTATTATTGGCCTATAGTTCCAACTATTCAGAAGGCTCAAGTCACAAGATTACTGGAGCCCAGGAGTTCGGGTCCAGCCTGGGAAACATAAGACCCAATCTGAAAAAATGAAATTATTAAACCATAGGGCAATTTCAGGTGACCTAATATGTATATAGTTTTTCTTTCTGAAGGAGAAGAGTAAAAAGGGGAGAAAGGAAAGAAAACAATATTTAAAAAATAAATAACATTGAAATTTTTCCAAATTTATTGAACACTGTTAATTCATAGACCCCAAGCATTCAACAAACTGAGGTTCAAAAACATGAAAACACACACACACACAAAGGCATGTCATCATCAAATTGCTCATTTGATAATGAGAAAACCTTAGAAATACAGCAAGAGAATGCATTACATGATGATGGCAGATTTATCATTGGAAACAGTTAAAGACAACCATGGAGAACCTAAAGGTAGAAAGAAATTGTTACCTTAGAGTTCAATACCTATAAAAATCTTTCAAAAAAATGGTCAAACAGGCATTATTACCTCATGTACATATATGACTGCATGACCGATATGATCCTATAATATGTATAATCAGAAAAATGAGAAGTTACACTCCATTTATGTGTGAGCTATCAAAATGTATAAATGTGTTCTACTGTCGGGTACAACAAATTAGAATAAATTTTAAAAATTCTTTTAAAAACCTTAAAAAATAATATCTCAGCCTTAGAAATGCTGAAAGAACTAAAAAGGAAACTTTTGGGGATGATAAATGCATTCATTCAAAATTATGTTTTAGTAAAATATGTCCAATTTTTACCCAAAAATGAATTATAAATCTTTAAGATATAGTAAATATTGATTAGTAGAAAGAAGCTCTTCTAAGTTTTATCCTGCTCAGAAAGGCATTCTAGTTTTTCTTATTCAATGAGAACTAAGTAGAAAATTTTGGAGTCAAGTCTGTAATTTTGCTGACACACTTTTTCTTTTTAACCTCAGGGTCTTGCCTATTTGCATACTAAAGGCAAAATGCATAGAGATATCAAAGTAAGTTCATTTAATATGTTTAAATTCCAATTGTATTGGAAGAAAATTTTTATGCTAATTTAATAGAATTTGTGTTTTTGTTTTAGGGTGCAAATATTTTATTGACAGACCATGGTGATGTAAAATTAGGTATGTTGTTCCAAATTTCTAAATTTTTTTCCAAAAAATTAATAAAATTTTAGATGAGAATTGACTTTTTTAATTTTAATGTTCATATTGAATCAATAATATTTATACTTTGGCACAGTAGTTTTTAGTCCTGAGATTCAATTTATAGAAATTAATGCTTAAGATGAAAAAGCCATATTCATAGAAGTATTGTTATGTTACTTATAGTAGAAAAAATACAAACCTAAGTCTAGCAATAGAGAAACTGTTAAGCTACAGTTTATTACTTAAGAATATTATTCAATCATTAATATTTTTAATATATGAGAGTAAAATTCCTGATATATTAAAGTTACGTATAGAAAACAAGGACATTTTTAAAAATAGTAAGATACTATCCCTGTTGTTAGGATAAAAGGAATTCAGGAGTATGTTTTGTCCATGTGTTTTAATCCTTTTTTTGTTCCCCAAATTAACTTCAGTAAACTTATAATATATTAACTTGTTCTTAATGAAGTACATTTTCATTATAGTAAAATGATACTCAATTCTTTTAATGAGTTTGTTACAAACTAAGAAAGATTTAGGTATTCAACTTATGTAGTTATGCAAATATCTGAATTATTGATAATGCTATGCCTATGGCATTATTGAAACTATGAAACTTAGAAACCTTACTTGTTCTGAAAATAATTAAAATTTTCTCTTCTGTTCTTTTTCCTCACTAGCTGATTTTGGGGTTGCTGCAAAAATAACAGCTACTATAGCAAAACGAAAATCTTTCATTGGCACACCTTATTGGTAAGACATTACTGTTACTGGTACCTTTTTTTCTCTTGCTTTATAACTGAGCCACCTCCTGGAATAAGTTAAGGAAATCATGTACAATTCAAAGGAATAATATGCTGAATATTAAAAATTATGTTATAAAAGATGAATAGTCAATGGATAAAATTTATGGCAGATTACAAAATATCAAGATTTAAAGTAGTATATGTGGGCTGGGATTGTGGCTCAGTGGAATAGTGCTCACCTAGGATGTGTAAAGCACTGGGTTTGATCCTCAGCACCACATAAAAATAAATAAAATAAAGGTATTAGGTCCATCTACAACTAAAAAAAAAATTTAAAAAGTAGTATATACAACGGAATTTAAAAGATGTGTTTTATAAAAGATATGTTTAAGTAAAAAGTGTGAATGAGAATGTGTGAAAGAGTGACTCTTTTTTGGTTGAGATTGTGCTTCACTGTTTTCCTTATTTTTTTATGTATTCCAAATTCTCCTCGGTTACCATGTACTGCTTTTAATAACAAGAAAGCTCCAAAAATGTTATATAAAAGCATAGGTAAGTTAGGTTATCTATAGAATTCCCTTCAGTGCAATGCCCATTTCCCTCATCAGCCCCTTTTTGTGATGTCCTCTGTTATAAACACTCTTCTTCAGTCAAAATTTTCTATTTTTGTACCCTGATCATACTATGTGAAATACTGGTTGTACTTGTTACCTCTTCAGGAACCCCTTTTCCTGTTTTTATCTTAAGTTCTCCCCTTTGAAATAGTGACATGCACTGTGACTTTCATCACCTGTGGCAGACTGATGGGTTAACAGTTCCGTTTCCCACTGAGCCAGGAAGCACAACAGTGTTAGGCTGGCATTCCTGTTAGCCACCACTAAATGATTCTAGTGGGCAGAGGAAACAAAATTGATTTGCTTTTTCTGGGCTCCAGCTTAACCTCTTTCCTCTATGAAACTTGTCTTTAATCATCAGTAATGATTAGTAATCATTTTCTTCTCTTTAGTCCTGGGTCCAATATTATGTATATAGAACTCACATGTAGTATATATATTTACAGGTCAGCATTTTTAGTATATATCTTACATATCATTAACCACACTTGACTTGAAAGACAGTATGTTAGAACTTTCTGTAACTTAAATGCATATAAAAGCAACTTGTAGTTATTCAGTATAAATATAAATTAATTCTAAAATAGTAAATGTTGAAATAAAAAGAATATTTCTCCTGGGCAGTATCATCTGTACTGTATAATGTCAGATGCCATCATATACGTCTTACTCCTAAGTGTGTAACTCCAACTCAGCTGTTCAGTTGACCTTCAGACTTCTATATACTTAGCAGTTGCTTGATAATAGCTCTACTCAGTATCCCACAAGCATTTCATACTCAGTGTCTTCAGACTTCCACCTCCAGTTCTCAGTTCCAGAGTTGCAATCTGAGGTAACCTGCTGGTTGGTATGGTCTTTGTGAGATTTCAACATGGCATACTGTGGCCAAGGCCTAAAGGTCCAGAAGGTGATGGTGCAGTATAAGGTGTGGCTTTATGAGCAAGTGACTATACAGATAGAGGACTGTATTATTGGTTTTGATAAATACATGAACCTTGTATTAGATGATACAGAAGAGATTCATTCTAAAACAAAGTCAAGAAAACAACTGGGTTGAATCACAAGAAAAGGAGATAATATTACTCTGCTACAAAGTGTCTCTAACTAGAAATGATCAGTGAAGTGAGAAATTATAGAGAAAGCCACAATTTTTTTTTTAGGTGTCTATTGCTGGGCATATAGTTCTAAAACATTTTTTCATATCGTTTTGATTACCTTTGTGTTGTTACCAGATGAAAATAAATGCTGTGGAACTCTTTTTATTAAAAAATTTGAAAAATATATCTTCAGTCAGCCCCTTTTATCCTATACAGTCTGCCATAGCCTTTGAAAAGTCCTTTTTCTTTTTTCCTTTGTACATTTGAAATAGTTTTCTAATTCACCTGTCTGACTGGTTTTGCCTCCTCTCACACTGTCCTTCATGTTGTCATGAGTTCTAGATTGTTTGCTGCCATAATTAAGTCTTTCAAGGGGGTCCAGAAAATCTCAATAAACATCCTTTATAATCAGTAGGTCATTCATAATCTAGCTCCTACTTCTGGGGTTCATTTTCTCAATACTGTCTAGACTGTCTAAACCATCTGTTGCAAAGGATGATATTTTTCCTTTTCCTATCACAGACATACTTTTATAAAATAAAATAAAAATGAATTGCTAAAATTGATCATGCATTTGGACAAGGGAGAATGCTTAATTACACTGTTTCTGTACTTGTTGCCAAATGGCAACTAGCAGTGTGTATAGCCCATCTCATCTGTGGATCACAAATATTGAGTTGCCCTGCCCCAGCAGCTCTCCAGGTGATCCATGTGCTTTCCTTGTCTTCCTGCATTTGCACTCTGAAATGCTCAGACTCCTCACTCACCTTAGCTCCCTGCCCATTCATTTTTTAAGTCTTATCTCCTTTGTGAAGTTTTCTGTGATCTTCATAAGGTTTTAGGTATTCTTCTTCATTTTGCTGTATTACTTAACAAGATTCACCTAACACAAACTAAAGTAAAAACCAAGGTTTTTGTCACATCACCAGTATTCAAGATTTTTAAATAATGAATTTTAAAAGAGTATATATATATATGTGTGTGTGAGAGAGAGAGACAGAGAGAGAGATTTAAGTCTTTCCTGATGAAGTTTCTTCTTTGCTAGTAAAGACCTTACAACTTCTTTTCCCTCCAAATCTAATGGTTATAATAAGAAGTCGTATTTTTTGAAAATGAAAATATTGTGTTCACTGATACCTTCTAGGATGGCTCCAGAAGTTGCAGCAGTAGAGAAGAATGGTGGCTACAACCAACTCTGTGATATTTGGGCTGTAGGAATAACAGCAATTGAACTTGGAGAACTTCAACCACCTATGTTTGATCTTCATCCAATGAGGTGTTTTCATTATTTATATTTATGCAATTATCAATTAAGTCTTTGGAAAGTGGAATACTGAGATAACTCTAGGATTACAAGCTCATTTTTAAGTATGTCAAAATAGTAAAACTGTTGTAAGAGATTGGGAAGTAATTACATTTAAAACCTTCTTGGTTGTACTGCTGCTTCTCAAACACAGAGTGAGTTGTCTTCATTGTATGCAGCTCTTCCATAAAATAATTATCCCTCAGTAATCAGACTAGGACATGCCAGTTACGGTTAAACAAGTCTTTTGGGGTCTTTATTTTCATTCCTCCATTAATTGATCTTGGTTTGTTTTTTTCTTTTTTGTTTTTTTTTTTGGGTTTTTTTGGTCTTATATGAAACTGTAGAATGCACAAGAGATTTTATTTTACTATCTTATTTGATTTTCTTTCTTTTACTTTGTCTAGAAATTATGAAGAAATATCTGTGCTTAGTGTAATTATCACATATCTTAGGATAATATATCTCTTTCAGAAATAAATATTTGAGAGTTTTTGAAAGTTTTTTTCATATTTTGAAGGAAAAGATATATTGGACCAAAATTTAAATGGTAGAAAATTTAAAAAATTAGAGTGGGGAAAATGTTCTCTTAATGTATAATCAACCATGCGTTAATGTGTGCTACATAAGGAACTCATTTAAAGACTATAGGAGAAAGAGTATTTAGGAGTAACTACCAGGTAAAGAAACAGGGAAAACTAAAGCTGCACAACACAAGTTAAAAGATATCTACTGTTACCTAGAATGCCAATAGGTACAGACCTGGAGGAAAATAATTTTTATGTTCTTTGTTAAGGGCAATACAAATATTTCAGTGGTTCTTCTACTTAGGAAATTGTTCTTAGGAAATAATTCAAGGATTAAGGATTATCCATTTCAGGATAACAGGAAAAATATCTAAATAATAGTTGCTGATGTTCAATTTTTTAGCAGTTAGGGGCAGCTGTACATTCATTTAAACCAAAAGAACATGGAAAATTGATTAGTTATTCAAAAAGTAGAATATAATATTATCTAACATAATCAAATGAAATAATTGATTAGCATTTAAATAAAGGCAAAGAAGAACAGAAAATTTAAAATAATAGAATGGCAAGGATATGGATAATATAGATTTTTTTTCTTTTAATCATTTCATTTTTAAAATGAGAAAGTATCTGGTGTGTTTAAAAAAAAAAAAGTAGTTTACTTAGAATCCTGGAAGGGGGGTTTGTAGGAAATACTGAAACAGAGCACATTAGAAATTCCCTTTTAAATCCTCCATCTTTCTACTCCAAAGTACAGAGGAAAATGGGTCAAAGGTGAATTACAACAGAGATTGACATTTGTGTAATACATTGTTTAAATAAAGGAAGTAGATCAGGAAATGGGTGCAATTTGCCTATATACTCAAAATAGTTGTTGAGGCCAGTCTTTGGTTAAATGTACAACCTAAAGTTAGCATAGTATATCTCTATGCGTTACAGAACTATATATAATTATATAGAAATGTGCTGAAGATATACTACTAGTTATGTAGGTAACAATGTGGTAGTAAAACTCTTCTCTAACATTTGGTTGCTTTGCTTTGTGAATAAGGGCTTGCATTTAAAGATTTTCTATAGGTAGGGGGAATTTTCCATATGCTATCCAAAATATTAAAAATTTTATTTCCCTATCTCAAAACTGTTTTCTTCAGTGCCTACATTTGTAGTAGTAGTCTTGTATAAATTCATTACAGAATGTTTGTTGTGATTATTAGCTATAGTAATGAAAGGACTTGGTATTGTTTTTTAATTGAAAAATTTTTTTTTTAATTTTAGGGCTCTCTTCTTAATGTCAAAAAGTAATTTCCAGCCTCCAAAACTAAAGGACAAAACAAAGTGGTGAGTTAAAGAATACATGCTTTCATAGAATTTTACATGGGGAAGTAACATCATTCCTTTATTTTATAGATGATGAAACGAAAGCCCAAAGGCACTAAGCAGTTTGCCCAGTTACATAGCTAATTTACTTGCAGAGTAATGGCCAGAATCTAGGTTTATTTTCCAGTTGGTATTCTTTTATAATCCCCTGCTCTTATTAAACTCACTTGTTTCTCTTAACTTGGCAGCTTGAGTAAGAGGTGTGGTGAGGAAAGGATTTGAAGTTAATAGGTGAAGATTTTTGCCCTGTATTCCTTTACATCCATTAATTACTTGTTGACTTTCATGGAAGATGATGTTTGAAAAGGTTTCCCAGATACTGTTGACACTTAAAATCAGTTTCTCTTGGTTTTTCTGTCTTCCTTCCATAAAACTTGAAGGGGTTATTACTTATTTTCTTCCTAATCTCTCCTTTCTCTTATAAAGGAGAACATCTTGCCTGGAATTATAGTTCATAAGAATGTCATTAGTTGAATGGTGAAAACTGAATTATTTTTCTGGTATTATCTTCTCCACATTTTGTAAAACTAACCAGGCAAACAAAAGTTTCCAAGTTCTTAAATTCAGGATTTCTTCATCCAGATTACATGAATCCCTTGAAGGTTTGTGAGCCTCCAAATTCTGTTATGTAAATTTTATTTTTCTGGTGCGACAGTCCATTTTGGATTCTAAGAAGCCCCTCCCCCAAGTAGATTCTGAAGTACCTAGTTTTATTTAGGAGCCAGGCTGTTCTTGGGATCCCCACAGGAGTGAAAGGCAAGTCACACTATGGAAAGAAAGGAGTTTATATCCTCCTACTGGCTGTATTCCTTTGTATTGCCATTGATTTCTTCCTGTTCCTTATTGTGCAAAGTCTCTAGCCATCTGGAAATGAGGGCTTTATGGCAAAAATGACTGAGTATTCATTCAAGAACAACCAACTATTAGGTGTCCATGCTAAATTCACAAATCCTGGATTAATCATTACCATTGGAGAACCTTTGCCACTCTGTGATCTAGCTAACTCCATGCTATCTCCGTCACCAGTGGCAGTTCAGTGGTTTGATTCCTCTGCTGCAGATTGCCATGTAGTTGTTGTCATTGCTAGTCACTGAAGTTATTTGGTTTCTTTGGTTCTTGTCTAGTACCTCCCAGTGGAGTCTTGGCAGTGTTGAAAACTGCCATGAATAATCAAAACATGATTCTTCTATTTTGTATCCTTTTCCTTTCCCCACTTCATCAATGTAGGTAGCAGGAAAATCCTTCCAGTTGCAAAAATTACTCCTTATTTTTCCTCTTTCCTAAGAAATTTAAGTAGCCTTTTTAGGATTTATATATAGTCACTTAACATTATCTACCCCACCATCTGTGCCATTCAACTCTTTTGTTATAGCAAAGCATGTAAATACTGTGTAAATTAGGCAATAAGAAAAGTACATTTTTACTTCTAAGCAGAATATCATAAATTATATAAATGACACAACCTACCTGATTCTGATTTGTATAGGTTATATATTACTGTTCTGTTACCTAATTCCAACAAAACTGACACAGATGTTTCTAAGGAATAGGCTGTGCTTTGGGTTCAGTTTTTTTGGCTTATATAGAACTAAGAGACCTAAAGAAAAAAATCCCATATTTCAGACTTTCTGACTGCTTCTGAGTTAATTTTATTTAATAACACTAAGAAACTAATATTAGTAAGATATTTTTGTATATGTCTCTTTTTATTTGAAGGTCATCAACATTCCATAATTTTGTCAAAATAGCACTAACTAAAAACCCAAAAAAAAGACCAACTGCTGAAAGACTTCTGACTGTAAGTCACTGAAATTGTAGAGGGATTTCTTGTAGTGATGCAGTAATTAGACATATCAATAACAAAAGTACTTAGATTTTTCATAAAAACTGTAAGTTATCTCTTACAGCAGGGGTCAGCAAACTTTCTATAAGGGAAAAGGTAGTAAATATTTTATACATTGTGGGCAATACAGTCTCTGTCCAACCTCTTAATTTTGCCATTGTAGCACAAAAGTAGCCATAAACAATACACATGGATGAGAATATTTTTACTAATAAAACTATATTTACAAAAAGAGGCAGTGTACCAGATTTTGCCCTTGCACTATAGATTGCTGACCCTTGCCTTAGAGAAAACTCAAAAATGTTGCCTCATCTGACATAAATTGCTTTTCTTAGCAGCTCATGTGAATTTATAATGTGCTCTTTGAGTTTGTGTATGTGTAATATTTTTGTATGAGAAAAAGTCAGTGATTACAACAACCTAAGAAAGCTTTATAATTTAACTGAATTGAATGTATGCAAATGTAAAGTATACATGCTTTTTTCTTTTTTTTATATATATTTTTTGGTTGTCAAGAGACCTTTATTTTATTTATTTATATGTGGTGCTGAGAATCAAACCCAGGACATCACACATGCTAGGCAAGCACTCTATCACTGAACCACAACCCCAGCCCCACATGCTTTTTTCTTACTGTAATTATGTACCATACTGTGGTACTCATTTTCATATCAGTGACATGAGAAATGAATGCCCTTAGTATAGCTGAATATATAATCTTACAATTTAGACAACTTTACATAGAAAAATTATTCATATTCTAAGCTTACCCCAAAGTTTTTTTATTTATATAACATATAATTATCAATTCATTCACTGATCAGTATTTTTACTAATATATTCTCAGTGTATTTGTATTAGTAGACTCGTATGCTTGTCTATGCTAGTTACTGAATGAAAGACTACAAATAACATTTTCTATAAGCCATAAAGGAATATTCATAAAATTATTTTGTTCCATTTTTACTTAGCATACATTTGTCGGACAGCCAGGTCTCTCCAGGGCCCTGGCAGTTGAACTGTTAGACAAAGTGAACAATCCAGACAATCATGCACACTATACCGAAGGAGACGATGATGACTTTGAGGTAAGAAAATGTTTGTAACCTAATATTTCAAAAAAAATGTTTAATATGGCTTTAGAGCTTACTTTCTAATTCACTCTTTAAATTTAGTTAAAATAGGTTTAGGTGCAAAGGTTAATTAACTATATAAACTATGCGCTAATCCTACATATAGTTATCAGTTCTTGCCTTTTTGGGGGGGCTAATGGAGATTGAACTCAGGGGCACTTGACCACTGAGCCACATCCACAGCCCTATTTTGTATTTCATTTAGAGACAGGATCTCACTGAGTTTCTTAGCACCTCGCCATTGCTGAGGCTAGCTTTGAGCTCATGATCTTCCTGTCTCAGCCTCCCCAGCTGCTGGGATTAGCCATAGCGCCCAGCAGTTCTGGCTTTTTTAAAATTATGGTTTCATATACATAACACAACCTGTTTGATACTTTTCTTAATCCCAGTTCTTACTAGGATTAGTTGTTTTTTTTTTCTTTTTCAGTACATAGGGTTTATACATCTATTGTAATATCATGCTGTACGCATAAAAGTGTAATTATTACTTGCTAATTGAAAAAACATTTAAATGTTTTAAAGATATGGGAAATGTTAACTACTCTGATTTGATCATCACACACTGTATACATCTATCAAATTATCCCACTATACCCTATAAATTTGCAGAATTAAAATACTCAAAAATGAAAATTTTTAAATACCTCTAAACCATTAACCTTTTCTTGCCTACTCTACATGTATACCACAGTATGGTTATTTCTTCATAACGTGATCTCCTTTTATTTTCCTAGTTTCGTTGCCGAGATTTTTAAGAGGTTAACTAAATTTAAAGTCAGATATGCCCCCTACATCTCAGAAATGAAGAGGTGCTTTCCCTTCTCACTAGATCTCAGCTTGTATAGTAAGAGTTTGATCTTCCTATAGGACATATATTGACATCATCAGTTTCCTAGGAAATAAAGGTTTCAAGAACATTACTGTGGACAAAAAAAGTTTAGCCACAGCACATGTGCATATTATTTTTCACAAAAGAGACTCCTTAGAAATCCAGTTGGTCATTTTTGAAGTTTCTCTATTTATACGTATCATTAACAGAATGTAAATAGTCTTTCAAAAATAAATTGAAATTGTCATTGGAAAATTTGTGCTTTCCAATACTTTTTCAAAGGTATCATTTCTTAGATAATTACACGTAAATATGTTTACCCTCTCTGAAAAATTGTTTTGAATGTGTTATATGCAACCACAACTTGTAAATCAGAAATG
The DNA here is from genome assembly GCA_020662805.1 of Glaucomys volans. Lineage (NCBI taxonomy): Eukaryota > Metazoa > Chordata > Mammalia > Rodentia > Sciuridae > Glaucomys > Glaucomys volans. The sequence goes on along the minus strand of JAJEJO010005477.1, from coordinate 94,340 downwards.
AGGGACTTGCTGCTCTTTGACAGTTACCTGTTTATACCTATATATAACACAGCTCTTTTTTGCACTAGAGTCTTCCATTTTGTGTCTCTTCCTCTCTCCTTTTATGATTTTTTTGTTTGTTTCTGCATATCTCTGAATCAGTCTATTTATTTCTCTTTATGCCTTTATTTCCTTTTATAACTATACCTTCAGTTCTGGCAAAAATACATAACTGAAGCTTGCATGTTAATTGATTTATTAAAGGATATTTTCTATTTCATGTTCTTAAATTTTAAAGTACATTTTATAAATATCATACTAATTACTAACATTCAGTTAATACTCATCACATGACAAATATTAAGACAAATAATTTCCATGTTAACTTTTTTCTAATACTCAAAATTGTCCATAGTAGTAGGTACAATTATTAATGTTCTCATTTGTAAAATAAGGGGCAAAGAAGTAATTTGTCCAAAATCATATAGCTTAAGTAGTGAAACCAGGATTTAGATCCAAGTGAACTACCTCTAGAGCCTGCCCTCTTACTTAATTTACACCATTATTTCTGTATAAATACATAATAGAAATAGTCATTAGACAGTCTTTAAAAATGAATCTTATGGGGCAGGGGTTGTGGTTCAGTGGTAGAGCACTCACCTAGCATGTGTGAGGCCCTGGGTTCAATCCTCAGCACCACATGAAAATAAAAATAAAGGTATTGTGCCCACCTACAACTAAAACAAAATATTTTTAAAAAAGAATCTTAGTTTCTTTCTGTATTGCCTTGTATGTAATAGAATCCTATCATATGGTAAGTACCTAATGAATATTTTGTTGAATGTTAAATTGACTTTAGTTGAAAATGGTAAATAAACTAGCCAGACGTAGATTTATTTCCCCCCTTACTTGAACTATCATCTTCAGGCTTGGAATTAGTAAATAAGAATTTAATTCCTTAAAGATTCAAAAAGTATTAAAATTTATAGCATCAATGTGAATTCGATATTCCTTGATTCCCCAATTAATCTCTCACTGATAAAAGAATTCATTGTAAAAGCGATATTGTTAATATACAATTATTAACATTAACTGATAATGTTAATATGCAGATTCCTTTTACTTCCATACCACTTTGCTGGGCTTCCCAAATTCCTTCTGCTTTCAGAATTCTCTTTGTTTAATAATAATATCATTCTTTATAGTTCTTGAGATGCAAAGCCTTCTACTGATTAGTTGGGGGCACAGTGGTGTTGTATGAGACTAACACTTTCCCTCTCTTCATGAAGCTTTTATGGTGTGGCCTCAGGAAATTCAGAAATACCAGCATATAATGTAATTGTATGATAACCTTTGTGGACTAGGAAATATTAGGGTATTATGAAGGCATCTTATAGGGACAGGAAAGAACTCACTGTAAAAGTCATATTTGTGCTGAAAACCTGAGGAGTAAATTGAAATTAGTGGAAGAGACAAAGTATGCTAAGCAGAGGAAACAATATCATATTTGAAAGCCTGGTGATAAGAGAGAAGATGATGTACTTGAGAAACAAAAGTCAGCCTGACTGGAGCAGAAAATAAGGAAGGAAATGGTGGAAACAAGTTGCAAAGGTAGACACTGGTTATCTCAAACCATGTTAAAATTTTAGACTTTAGCCTGAGGGCAGTTGGGTAAGGGAGTGGCATAATCATGTGTGTATTTAAAATATCTCTATGAATTCAGAATGATGAGTCCATTACTGAACAATTCTTAAGAGACTTATGGAGGTTATTCAGAACAGAGAGAATGATAGTTTAAATTACGGTGGTAGAGCAGTGATGAGGAGAAGTGGATTAATGCAGGAATTTTCTGAGAGTTGAGCATTGTGGCACATACCTATAATCCCAACAACTCCAGAGGTTGAGACAGAAGGATCACAGTTCAAGGCCAACCTCAGCATCTTAGCTATATCAAAACAAAAAACAAAAGCAACTAGGAATGTAGCTCAGTGGTAAAATGCCTCTGGGTGAGTTGGTGATTAGATGAAGAAGAATAAGAAATGAGAAAAGAATTACTACCAGATTTTTATTTGAGTAGTTGAATGTATATAAACATTTACTGTGGTAGGAACACTAGAATAAAATGAGGTTTGGAAGTAAAGATGAGTTCACTTTCACACAGAACAAGATGTTGCACAAGACTTCCAAATAGAGAAGACTAGTAAGGAGTTAGATTCATGGTTGTAGCCTAGGGAATAAAGTTTGGACCACAGATACAGATGTGAGAATCACTGAATGTAAATATAGTAGATGCTTTAAGGAGTAAATGTGATCACCCAAGGGAACAAAATTAGAATGACAATAGAAGAAGGCTTAGGGATAGAATCTTGAGATTTCTTCCAAAACTTGAGGGTCAAGTAGGCAAAAGAGATTGATAAGCAACACTGAAAGAAGGAGAGTTTCAAGTGAAAATCTGCTAGAGGTTGGGTTAAAGTAGTCTTTGGGTTTAGATGATAGTGTTTAATGACTTAAACAGGATAATTTGCAAACAGTGGAAGGCTAGCTGGATTGAAGAGTCTTGAAAGTATAGTAATTTACCAAACTTAGTTGGGAAGGAATGGATGGGATAGAGCAGTAGCTGCAGGAGAATGAGTTGGAGAGGGCTACATTTATTGATTGATTGTGATTGTGGTTGGTGGGGAGTTGAACATGATTAAATGCTTATGAAAGGATCTGATAGAAATGAAAGATGCAACAGAAGCAAGATGAATAGTCAGTGCCCCCAAGAAGGAAGCAGAGGCTTGGAATTAGAATATGATGAAGGACTGGATCTTAGATAAGGTACCACTTCTCTTGTCTTAGGAGGTTGATAGTGTAACTAGTGATTTCTGTTTTCTCTGAAGTAAGTGGCAGGAAAGAATGAAGGAAAACAGCTAGGTTTGACGGGTGTGGAGAAGGTGTGAAAAAATAACTGAGAGAAAATGGATGGTGGGTTGGTTAAATGACTAGATAAGTGTCAATGGGCAAAGTTGAGAACTCAAATAAGATGGATTTTGTGTTCTGTGTGATTTTCCCCTAGCAGTGTTTGTGATACCCCAGATGGAAACAGAAAGGTCACTAGTTGAGTTCATCCAGGATTGGCCTTTTGCTCTGTCACTATATTAAGGTCAGAGGGGCAAGGAGAATTTAGAAATTGGCAAGAGATTGCTTGAAATTTGAGATTAGTCAATAAAAACTGGATAGGGAGACAAGTGAAGATAGGCAGGATGCTGATGGAGAGTGACAGAGTGGTAGATAAGTGACCTTGATACTCCGTTGGGAACATTTAACAAGTGTAATGAGAAAGAGAGAGAGTAAGAGAGAAAGAGTAAGGTTGAAGTCTCAGAGATTTGGAGTATATTGGGAGTTCATGCCTCAGAGCTCATGCCAGGGCCCAGGTGGAATGTCAGGAGTAAAGAGTGCATTGAAGTATGTAGGGATGACCAATTCAGAACCTTGGATTCACGGCAGCTTTTGAATTCTTGGTTTGATGATGGGTCTTGTGGGTCTTGAAGCAGAATGGAAAAAAAAAGCAGAAAACATACCACTTTAAGAGCCATGGTGAATCGGAATGAGTTGTCAGAAATTTGGTAGACAGGGATTGCTTTGAAAGCATAGCTTCAGTGGAGCAGTAGCTTATGCAAGAAGGTGGAAGTAGTAAGGTTTTTATCGGCCTTGCTACAGTATTCCTAATCTTGTATCCAGTGTTTCTCCCCACAATACTTCCTTACACATTTATCAGATTACCCATAAAACTGACTCCAGTAATCCCTCTCCCTTCTGTAAAATCTTAAAGAAAAAAAAAATCCTTTTGCTTCTTTTGCTAAGAAAATAAGGTTGAGAACCCTCACCTGGCATTCAGAGCCTTTCATAATCTGGCTCACCCCCACTGCGACTTTCCAGCTTTGTTATCTCTTAACCTGATCTTCACTGCAAACAAACAATAACCAACCCCTAACCCCTGCAAACACCGCAGTTTCATTTTCTTTCTTGGATCACTTGGTTCATAAGCTTTCTGTGGCCTAATGCTTCTCCCACATTGCTGCATATCCAATGCCTACTTGTAGGAGATCCCAGATCAGATTACAGTTCTTTTGTTTAGATCTTCTGTACTCCTTCAGTTCAGTATGGAAGTCATTTCTTCTTTTTCTGGGCTTTAATTATAACCCATTTATTTTCTCAATCAATTGCACTTACTTTTTCTTTTTTGTAAATGTTTTTTTATCTTCCTAGACTGGAAACTCTAAGGACAAGATTTGTATCTGATTTTCTCTGAATCCCTTTAGTATTTTACACTGTATAAACATGGACTAAGTGAATAAACTTTTAAAGTACCTTAATGTTCATTGTGTTTGTTTTATGTTTGTCATATAATTAGATATTGTATTTGTCAATAAGTGATCACTTAACTAAAAGTTAAAAGTTTAACCTTTTAACTTTATCATTGAAATTTTTTAAAGTATGTATATTATGCTTATATTCACAGCCACATGCAATCATTCGTCATACCATTAGATCTACAAACAGGAATGCCAGAGCTGAACGGACAGCTTCAGAAATAAATTGTATGTGTTTGATATACATTTTCCATTGGTGGTTTTGGAGGGTTGAGCTGGGTATTCTTGTATTTTTTATGCACTAATAAAATCTCATATTAATTGAGAGTACATACTTTAACATATCAGAATTCCTCTAAAATATATGTTGCTTTTCTTCCTTTGGTGGAATTGTGTTCATTTAAAATTTTTAAAGTTTTTATTTTCTAATTATGAAGATAATCGTGTCCATTGTAGGAAATTTGCAAGAAGAAAAAATACAAAATCAACATTGCACATAATCATATCACCCAGAGCCAAATCATAATTAATATTTTGCCAGCTTTGTATATACATACATATTTTGAAATATATATACTTTATATGCATATATGCCTGAATTTATACTACATATAAAATTTTGCTTAATATGGAAATATTTACCATACTTTAGCCTAGTCTTATGACTATTTTATCTAATGGTTTTATAAGGTTTTATTACTTGATTTATTATAGTTTCCTGTTACTGAGCATTGGTGGTGTTTTCAATTTTGAAAATACTTAAAAGGAAAGATTGATTTTTGTATTTAAAAAGTTAATCATTGAGAGATTAAAAATCTGTGTCAATAATGTTTTTTATTTTAACTCGCACTAGTTTAGAGCAACAGGTTGGAGAGGAATTTCAAGTATAGGTTTACTGACCTAAATGTGTACTGTTTTAAGAAAGTTAAAGTAGTTTAAGATATAAAATAAGACATGACAAAATACAAATGGAATTGTAAACTATAATGGAGAAAGACAATTCATTAAGTATATTAATTCTAATAATAATTAGAATTATTACAGAGGAATGTTTTGTTTATGTCTGAGTTTTTTTCAACACATGTATCTCTAGCTTTTTAGATCAAGGTCATGGGAGCATTAGAATGCCTTTCCCATATCATTTGTTTCAATCAGGACTTTTCTTAGTTGAGCGAGTAATTTCAAGACTTGTCTTTGTTAATGCCCAGATTGCTTTCCTGTGTTGTTATACAATCTGAAAAGCCCTGTGGGCTTCAGATAGATACCTGGTAGAAAAGTGGCAAAGTTGATATTTCTTTATAAAGTATTCTTTATTTTACACAGCTATACAATATTTCATTAATTTAACTTATTTTATAGCCTTCAGGTTTTGTGTCATATTTAGCTAGGCCTTCCTGATTCCTAGGTTACAAAAGAATTTTCCTATGATTTGTTTATTTTTAGTTTCATTTTTAAAAATATTTAAATCTTTGGTATAAAGTATTTGCTAGAAGGCATAGTTTGGGTTCAACTGTATTCTCTCTCTAGATGACTACTCATTTGTCTCAGTGCTATTTATTAAAAATTTCAATATTTCTCCTCATGTATTCAACCATCTTTATTATAAACTAAATTCCCAAACATATATTAGGACTGTTCAGGCTTTTCCTGGAAATACTGTTCTGTTACATTGACATGTCTATTCTTATGCCATATCATACTTTTGATAAATCTCTTGATAGTGTTCCTCCTCCTATTCCCTTCCCCTCCCCCACCACACCACATCATACACATACACACACCCCTAGTTGCTGTTGTCTTTTTTTTTTTAATATATATTTTTAAGTGGACACAATACCTTTATTGATTTATTTATTTTTAATTTTAATGTAGTGCTGAGAATTGAACCCAGGGCCTCACTCATGCCAGGCGAGCATTCTACCACTGAGCCACAACCCCAGCCCCTGTTGTTGTCTTTTATTATGATATTTTACTATTTTATTTTTTACAAATAAGCTAAAGAATCACCTAATCTAGTTTAAAACTTCAGTGTTTTTCCTGATACATTATTAAATGTTTGTATTAACTTTGGGAAAATTGACATCTTCATGATATTGCCTTAATGAAAATAGGCTTTTTTCAGAGAAAAGTTGAAGATCTAGTTCTTTGGTAAGTGTCTAGAGTACTTATATCCTCAGAGTAAGCTCCATGTGCTTCACGTACCAGATAGAAGGTAGAGTTGAGGTCATGCTATTGATAATTTGTCTGTAAATTTTCATAGGTTGTCTTCCATGTCTAGCAGAAATGTTTTATAACTTTGCCTTTTTGATAGATATTATGTTTAGTTAGTTATAATGTTTTTATTTCAGTTTTTTATATTGGACTGGGTAATGTATGTAGAGTAAAATATTCATATCTTAAGTATACTGCATGGTGAATTTTTAAATATGTATACACCTGTGTAACTTCACCCAGATCAAGAGCATTATCTAAATCTCAAAAGGCTTTCATACTCCTTCACAATCATTACTCTTCTGTCCTGTACTCCCCTGCCCTTCCTGTACCCAGGCTAATCAGTATTCCAATCTCTGTTACCAAAGGTTGCTTTTTATCTGATCTTGATCTTCAAACAACTGGGTTCACATGATATGTGCCCTGGTGCTTAGCTTTTTTTGTTCAACATTATGTCTGTACTATAGAGTCATGCATGTATAGCAATAGTTCATTATTTTCACTGTAGAGTAATGCTCCATTGTATACCACAATTTATCCATTCTTCTGTTGACTGGCATTTAAGTTGTTTCCAGTTTGGGACTATTATGACTACTATAAGAATTCTTACTTTGTATTTGTAGTGTATAAATAATTATTATGCACCTGGCCTTATCAGTCTAAGATCACATGGAACAAATGTGTAGTCCAGCAAGAGTCAGGTTTATTGACTCCTGTAGTAGGGAGAGTAAAGAAAGTATTTTCTCTATGTGGTCCAGATATTAGCCAAATTATCTAATGTAAAAAGTCAATAATTCATGGTTGAATCTAATTATATAGGGAACTGATCAGAGGGCTTTGGCACCAAAGGAAGATGGGAAGAAAGTAATCACACACAAATCCCACAGTGGGTTTAAAATGTATGGTTTTAGCTGATTCATGAATAAATTTCAGCCAAGTGTTGAACTCATACCACAAACTAAGGCTCAAAAGAGCGATGGTTACTATGGATTCTATAGGTTTTATAATTAAGAGTAATAAGTGTCTACCAACAATCCAAAACCTTTAATTGTTGAAGAGGAAGTACATGTAGCTAAGAAAAGAAGGTATATACGGTAATATGGAAGTTCAAAATGTGAGAGTCAGTGGCTCCAAGTGTTCTTGTTCCAGATACTCCACTAAATGTAGTCATCAGCTTAGAATAGCAGACTTGCATGGAAGCTGTCTTCTTTTTTGTAGTTATTTGCTTCTGAAGGATTCCTTGTCATTTCCAGTTTGAGGTGTCCTATGGGACAATCTTTCAGTGATCTAAGATGGGTGTATGTCTCTATAACTGAGACCAATGAATACAGGGATCAACACCCAGTTTTACCACTGTGTTCATTACTTAAAATAGCTGGCAAGATTCTAAGCGCTGAGGTTGGAAGGCAGTTTTCCAGAAGACAGCTCTGAATTTTAAATCATGTAAAGGTTGTCTCAGAGGAAATCCTTCTTGGACATGGTTGATGTAACACTGTGTATACTAAATGACATTCAGCTATGAGCCTATAATAAATGCAGAAAATAGTCAGAAGCAGGATTCTCAAATGTATTGCATACTCAGGTTTTGGTTTATTGAGAAAGTTAATGAGTTTCAGGGGGAATTGACCTCACTGTCATCCACACAAAGGAAAAATCAAAACACTTTAGACTGAGAAAGTCTGAGAATTTTGGAATGTTTATCTAACTTAAATTTGAAAATTCCATGGGTTCTTTTTATGTTATCCACAGAGTGAGAGTGAGAAAGTTATAAGGTGTACTGTCTTACGAATCTCTAGATAACTATACTGAGTATTTCCAACCCTAGAGAGAGACATTTCCCAGGTAGGAAGCACACTATAACAGTCTTTTATTTTGTTTTTCCAGTTCTTTTTTTAATTTATTTTTTAGTTGGCAATGGACCTTAATTAATTAATTAATTAATTAATTAAATGTGGTGCTGAGAATCTAACCAGTGCCTTGCATGTGCTAGGCAAGTGCTCTGCCACCGAGCCACAAACCCAGCCTGCCATTCTTAAAGTTGAGGCTTTTTGACAAGTTTTATCCATCCTAAAAATAGGATATGATTATCAAGTGAAATTTTTGTTTACTGAAAAAACTATGAAAAAGTACTCAAGTATAATAGACTGATAAATTCTACATCACCATTTTATAAACTGCAGGTTACAACGCATTCCATGACATCAATTCAGATTTTTAAAAAACAAATCCACTTTTATCTATTTACTTTTCATTGGTTTAAATCCTCGAGGGTTACACCTTCAAATGGATTCTGTGTCCAGTGGTCTGAGCAGGAAACTTGATTGGGAACATGATACACACCATGCCACATTTCCATGGGCACCAGCTACCTTCCCCCAGAGTACCCTGGTTTTGTTCAATTTGCTGCCAGGAATCACTGTGTCATTTTTTGCTTTGTACACATAAGTTTATCTCATGTCCAGCCAGTATCAGTTTCATATTGGACATAGACAATTATAAAAAGAGCTGTGTGCTCCCTTTGTTTCTGGAGATCCCTCTTAAAGCTAGCAAAAATGGCCTTGCACCACAACCTCCCAAACACAGATGACTTTTAGAAGTCCTGTTTCCAGTACAACTTCTCAGTCTATAAAATGGCAGAGGAGCCAGATTTTTAAAATATGTATGCATATGTAAGGTACTATAGTTGAAATTTTTGTGATATTTGTTTGTTTGTTTGTAATTTGACCGTAATGCATTTGATGCATTTTTGTGTGTATGTTGGTTCTACTTGGAGTTCAGTCTCTTAGATCTGTGGATTTAAATTTTTCATCAATTTGGAAAATATTTGACTCCTCTTCAAAATTTCTACCCAAGTCTCTCTCCTCTGCTTCCAGGACTCTACTTGTATAATTAATTCACTTGTTTCACAAGGCACTGAGGCTTGTTCTCCATCTGTGCCCTTCATATTTGCACATCAAGGGGATTTATTTGTTCTCTGTAATTTCTGTTACCCTGTCTTCAAGGTCATTGATCTTTTCCTCCGTAGTATGCAGTCCACTGTGAAGTCCATCCAGTGAGTTTTTTTCCATATATGGTATTTTTTAGATCTAGTCTAGAGTCATACAAACGCATACAATGCATGACATATGTACATATATAATTTCTATTTCTCTGCCAAGATTATCTGCTTACTTATTGTGTCTATCTTTTCTCTTAAATCCTTGAACATATTTAAAATAGCAGTTTTTAAGTCCTTATCTTCTTAATTTCAACATCTGCATCACCTCTGGATCTGTTTTGATTAATTTGAAAGGGTGTTGCCCTCTTCCTTTGGAGAATGAATTACCTAGCTCAACTTGATCCTTTCAAGGCTTACTAACTGTTTTTCTAGAGTATTCAGCAAGATCTTCCTCTGAGTAGAAACTTGGTTATCTTTCCTGGTACATCTCCACTAATGGTCCTTTCAGCTGTTTTCTAACATACTTTGCTTAGCTTGCTTTGCTCTTTGTATTCAGCCACGGCTTTCAGGAGACTCCTTTGCAGATTTCTAGAGTTCCTTTTTTGTGCAGCTTTCTTACTTTTAGTTCTCTACCCTTCAAATCATAGCCCCAACTTCCAATCATTGTTTCCCTATCCAGTGAGATTTACTCTTTGGAGTCCACTTTTTTTTGTGACCCTTCTAGAAGTGTCCCCCACAAAAAGCCAGGGTTAATATGTGGATTTTTTTTTTTTTTTTTTTTTTTTTTTGTACTAGGAACTGAACCCAGGGGCACTCCACCACTGAGCCACATCCCCAGCCCTATTTTGTATTTTATTTTTTTAGAGACAGGGTCTCACTGTGTTGCTTAGGGCCTCACTAAGTTGCTGAGGCTGACTTTGAACTCACAATCCTCCTGCCTCAGCCTCCCAAGTGCTGGGATTACAGGCATGCACCACCGCGCCCGGCAATATGTGGATCTTACCAACATATTTCCCTTCTCTCAAGGAACACATCCTGTAATGTCTGTCATCCACTGTCCCAAAACAGTTGTTTCATATAATTTGTATACACCGCGTACACACACGCACACACACACACACACACACGCACACACACGCATGCATACACACAGGCATTTATGCTACATGTGTAGTGGTTTATAGCATAAGAGTCAGTCTAAATGCTTTTACTTCATTATATCCAGAACTGGATCATCTTTTGGAGATAAGTGAGGATATATACTAGAAAGCCCTCCCCAGCTTTGTCATGGGCCAAAGACACACCCAAAGACACTACCAGGGTTTTCTTCTTCTTCTTTTTTTTTTTTTTTTAGTTTTCTTTTTTTATTTTGATTCATTGCACACAAGTGGATTACAGCTGTTGTTTCTCTGTACATAAAATAGAGTCACACCATTTGTGTAATCATACATGTACATAGGGTAATGATGTTTGTCTCATTCTGTTATTATTCTTACCTACCTCCCCAATCCCACCCCCCTTTTTTCTCTATGCAATCCATCCTTCCTCCATTGAGTTTTCTTTTTTTAAAAGTGTGTGTCCATTCTACCACACAGAACAAAAATTGGAGGTTCCAGCATTCTTTTTGTAAGTTATGGCTATAATTTTAGGCCACTAATAAGGAATTTTTTTAGGGATACCTTTTATTAAGAAGTTTTAAAACTTCTTAAATATTTATTCTGTTTAAATGAAGTCTCATTTTTAATAACTGACATTTATTAGGATGCAGTTGATATTTTATTATATCTTTAAATTATGAAGTAGATTTTTTTCTAGGAATTTTTAAGTCTTTCAACTTATTAAAAAGTGACATTTTCAACCATAGAAATGAAAATTTGCACCCCATATGTGTACAATGAATCAAAAGGAAGTCTGTAAAAATAAAAAATAAAAATAGAAAAACTTACTAAAAAACTTGATTGTAACATTTCTCAACAACTGTATTGAAGTATAATTGACAAATAAAAATTGTATGTTTAAAGATAAAAAAGGTGATATTTTATTTCCATATTTGTACCTTTTATAATGGATCTTTATATTTGAGTATCTTACATACTTCAATGCACTTTTCACTCCTGACATCGCACCTGGACCCTGGCATGAGCTCTGATACATGTGTTCCCACTGTACTCCAAATTTCTAATCCTTTGAGCTTACTCTCTCACTACGTTTGTTTAGTGTTCCCACTGGAATGTCAGGGTCATTGATCCACCACACTCTCTCTGCTTGCCAGTTATGACCAAAAGAAAAATACTTCAGCTCATCTCTGTCTCAAAAGAATGAGTGGTTTTTTATGAATTATACTAGTAGTTCTTGAATTTAAATGTTTTTAAATTACATTCAGTAAGCCATTCATAACCGAGACCTTTTTCTTTTAGATTACTTTTAGAGCAGATGCTGTTTTTATTCTAATCCTTTATGAAAATTTTTATGATATACTGTTTTTGCTTATGTAATGAATTATGTTAGTACTTTTTTAAAAAATTGTTTTTAGTTGTAGATGGACACAATACCTTTATTTTATTTATTTTTATGTGGTTCTGAGGACAAAACCTCAATTGTGGCTCAGTGTAGGCAAGCACTCTGCCACTGAGCCATAATTGCAGCCCCTATGTTAGTACTTTTTATTGTTTTTTACAAATTTTGTTCTTAGGGATAAGTTCTAGATTCTATTTGAAAGTGCTTTTCAATGCATTTTGTTTGCTAAGATTGTATTTAGGAATCTTGCATCTCTATGATGCAAATGTGAATGTTGAAAAAACTTTATTGGTCTTTTAGTTACATTGGATTTTAGAATTTTTAAATTCTGTGTACTTAATGAGTAGGTAATAAACCATCCTTTTCCCTGTTTGGGAATATTTCATATAAAAGTGGTTACTCATTGAATATTTCCAAATAATTTTGAAATCAATCTGACTAGGTCCAATACAATACACAGTAAAAGATATTAGATGCCTGAACTTTATAACATTTGACAGAAACCATTTGTTATGTTTAGATAATTTATAGATAATTTTTCTTGGTTCTTCTTTGCCATGAAGTTGTAGCTTAAATTAATCTCAAAATGGAATCATCATCATGGAGAAAAATCTTCAAAGTTTTTCTTTAGTCATGTAATGAAGTTTTAAAATTTTCAATCAAGAATTAAACAGAGGGCCTGGGGTTGTAGCTCAGTGGTTGAGCACTCGCCTAGCATGTGTGAGGCTCTGGGGTTCTTCCCCAGCACCACATAAAAATAAATAAACAAAATAAAGGTATTGTGTCCATGTACAACTAAACATATATATATATATTTTTTTAAAGAATTAAACAGATGGGAAGACACTAGATTGTTACTTTCTTTTGGTATGACTAAATAGAAGGGGCACTCTGGTTAAAAAAAAAAAAAACAGAAGTTATGTCTTCTGCTCCCATCCTCTCCCCCTCCCCCCACGGGGACACAAACATCTCATTACATCTCCAAGATTAACCCTTAAGAGACTGAGTTTGTAAATATCTCGTATGTATTTTGCAGTTGACAAATTACAATTTGAACCTCCTCTGAGAAAAGAAACAGAAGCACGGGATGAAATGGTAAGAATGATAACTTCTAAATTTCAAGAAAACTTAGAGTTAGGCATACCATAAGAAACAGAGTTGTATCCTCTTTTAAGCATTTTATTTTGATAAAGTATTTCACGTACTCAAGTTCGAAGAAGTTGATAATTGGTGTATTTTGAGTAGTTAGAACATGCTACACCATTTCAGTCACTTATTTTGACTCTTCTGAATCTTTTGAAATATTTATATGAAGCTATTAAACACTGATTTGGAAGCTTAGCTCAAAGTTCTTAGTACCTTTTTTCTTATCAATTCTTTTATATTTATAGTAAATACATTTTCACAATGCCTTAGTATTTTTTTTTTTAAGTATTTCTTATGTGGAGCTGGTAGAGTGCTCAGAGGTAGAGCACTTTCCTGGCATGCACAAGGCCCTGGGTTTGATCCCAGCACTGTGAAAAAGGAAAACAAGAAAAGGTATTTTATTTGTTTTTATGGTTTCTTTTTTAACCAATGCTCTTGAGACAACTACTTAGTTAACCCTTTTCTTATCCAGACAGAAAAAAATAAAGCAAGATATTGTTAGAGTTAGCCTAAAAGTTACCTTAATATGTACTTTATTTTCATTTAATAGAACTACATTTTTTAGAATAACTGTCTTCTATTAATAGACCTCTTCATTATTAACATTTAGAAGAGATGTTCTTCTTACTGTATGTTTCTCTAAGTCCTTAATTTCCATGTTAATAGGAAAGAATAATAGTACCAGTAAATGAATGATTTAATAATGCTATTTGATTCTCCATGCTAATAGAGTAGTGATGCAAATAATTCAAAGTTACTTTTTTGCTTTAGAATATACTAGCATATTGATAAAGAGGACTTGTCACATTTGAAGTGATATTTATAGTATGTTTATAAAATTTCTTAAGTTCTTATCAACTGATAATGAGTCACTGACCTAAATATGTCAAATGACAGAGCAAATCTAGCTGGAGATTTCGAAATTGATTGAATGCCAATACATTAACAATCATGACACTGGAGTTTTTCTTGAATCAAAATAACAGTTAGCATCTTTCAGTAATAAATAAGATGGTTAGTTTCTATAAAAGGAACTATATTTTTAATCTTCACAGGGAATATCATCAGACCCAAACTTTATATTACAGTGGAATCCTTTCGTTGATGGTTCAAATACTGGCAAGTAAGTTATTTTCTAATTAATAACTTTATTTTACTTAATTACATAGAACAGTATTTTTTCTTTAAAAAGTTTGCTAATATAAAGCTTCTGACTTTTTTCTAATTACCAAAAAACATCATATATTGATCAGTAAGGCTTTTATATATTTTGTTTTAATCAAAATGTATTATGTGTGATGATAATATATTAAAAGATGAATCATAAGATGTCATGGGAAAAAATTACTTTAGTGGAAATCAGAAAGTCCCAGTTTCATCTTCACAATGTAGTTACTTCATAATCTAGACCGATGTTTTTCCTTGGCAATTAAGTGTAAGACATGGCCTCATTGTTGTTTGCTTATATGTGCATTGCATTTCCCTACAGAACTCTTTCAAAATACAGATTCTGGGTCCCCACATTAGACCTATAGATTTGGGGTTGTCACACTGCATAGCCTGTGGGCCAAATCTGGCCTGCCTCCTATTTTTACACAGCCCAGGCACAAAGAATTGTATTTACATTTTTAAATGGTTAAAAAAAAATCAAATGAAAAATATTTTGTCACATATGAAAAACATATGAAATCCAGATTTCAGTGTCCATAGGTAACACTTTATCATAATACAGCTTTTGTTGTTCATTAATTTATGTATCAGCTAGAGCTGCTTTCACTCTGTATTAGCAGAGTAGCAGGGTTTCGACTACTTACCAAGCCTGTGACATTTGCAATCTTGCCCTTGATGGAAAAAATTTTCCAACCTCTGCTATAGAATATAGTCTTTGTGACTAGAATCTAAAAATCCTGAAAGCTTCCCTGTTGATTGCAGTGACTGGATAAACATATGTGACCATTGGGCTAGATCAGTACTTCTCAGACTTTGAGAAGTTACATATTGATCTGGAGATCTCATTAAAATACAGATTTTGATTCGATAGGTTGAAAGGGTTAATTTATAAAAGTTCTCAAGTGGTGCCATTATCACTGGTCTGTGTACCATACTTCAAATAGTTTGATGATATAGCCTCTTGAATTTTATGGGTTTTAAAATTCTAAATTTTATTGTTGTTTTTGTTTTTTATTTTTTGTTTTGATACTGGAGATTGAACTCGGGGTCTTGCATATGCTAAGCATGCATTTTACCTCTGAGCTACACCCTTAGCCTGAATTTATTGTTTATTAGTAAGTTTAATTTAGTTTTTATTACAAATTAAATATAGCAAAGCATAACTATGAAGTAAAGACTTAGTGTCTTCTTTATAATATCTCTGTTTTATAGTCACATTGGTACATTCTGACTGAATGAGATCTTAGGTTTTCCTCATATTCTGATTCATCATCTGTTTGTCTTTTAGTACATGTAAATAGTGTTGTTGTTTTATGTTGTGGTCATTTATCCCATCTAAATTGTATTTTCCCTCTTTGTATCAGATCAACCTCAAAACGTGCAGTACCACCTCCCCTACCTCCTAAGGTGAGCTATTTAAGGATCTTGAACACTAAATCCTTTTTTAAATAATTAAATTTTAAAAATAATTTTATTGACTTGTTCAGAAGTTTCTTAAATATATTTTAGATGAATACAATTTTCTTCAGGAGGACATGAAAATGTAAAATATATAATAAAGAAGATTTCATGAGAAATAGATTTTTTTAAAAATTTATCAGTATAATATAATTTTACATAATAGTGGGATTCATTGTGATATATTCATATGTGCACATAATTTGGTCAGTCTCATTCCCCATAGCCTTCCCTTTCCCTCCCCTTCTACTGGTCTCCCTGAGAAATAGAATATTTTAAGCAAATATTAGAAAAAGAAAAAAATAGGTCATTGCTCATTTGAGTAAATATTTGATTGCATGGACCATTTATCATCCTCATTTATTACCATAGTTTGACATTTCAGTAGTCATACTTCATTGAGTCATTGTCCTTGTTTTCTAGTATTAAATATTTTATGGACTGTTTACATCATTTTTATTGGTTATAAAAATTTTATCAGTTTGGGATTGAGCTGATTAAAAATCACATGTTAAGTTCAGGCTTGTGTTGGGACAGTATCTTAACTTTTGCTTACTTTGCTCACTTAGCACAGTGAATTGGACTATACACTAGGAAGAAAAGTACATCCCCTATCTCCTAAAGTCTTCAACATCTAATAACTAAATTCTGTATCTAGATTTTTTTCAAAGTACTTCTTTGTCTTTTAATTACTAGCCAAAGATAAACAGTTACCCTGAAGACAACCTCCCAGATGAAGAAAAGTCATCAACCATAAAACGTTGCCCTGATTCAGAAAACAGAGCTCCTCAAGTTCTCAGAAGACAGAGTAGCCCAAGTTGTGGTCCTGTAGCAGAGACTTCCTCTATGGGTATGGCTAGCAGTATCAGCAGCCCTCGAGTGCATACGGCTAGATACTGTGATCTGGGTAAATAATCAAAGTGGAAAGAAAGCCACATTGTTCCTATTTTAAAGAATATCTTTTTTCTTTTTTACAGATTGCATGTTGATTCTTTGCACACAAATGGGGTACAACTTTTCATTTCTGTGGTGTACACAATGGAGATTCACACCATTCATGTAATCATACATACACATAGGGTAATACTGTCTGTCTCAGTCTACTATCTTTCCTTCCCCACCACCCTCCCATCCCATTTTCCTCTACACCATCCAAAGTTCCTCCTTTCTTCTCCTGCCCCCCCGCCTTCTCCCCCCCTTGTTATGTATCATCACCCACTTATCAGAAAAACATTCAGCCTTTGGTTTTTTGGGCTTGGCTTATTTCACTTAGCATACTATTCTCCAACTCCATTTATCAGCAAATGCCATAATTTTATTCTTCTTTATGGCTGAGTAATATTCCATTGTGTATATATACACCACAATTTCTTTATCCATTCATCAATTGAAGGGCATTTAGGTTGGTTCCACAATCTAACTATTGTGAATTGAGCAGCTGTGAACATTGATGTGGCTGTATCACTGTAGTATGCTGATTTTAAGTTCTTTGGGTATAAATCGAGGAGTGGGATAGCTGGATCAAATGGTAGGTCCATTCCAGGTTTTTTGAGGAATCTCCATACTGCTTTCCATAGTGGATGCACCAAATTGCAACTCCACCAGCAATGTATGAGTGTGCCTTTTTCCTCACATCCACACCAACACTTTTTATTGCTTGTGTTCTTGATAATAGCCTAATTGAATTTAGATGAAATCTTAGGGTGATTTTAATTTGCATTTCTCTAATTACTAGAGGTGATAAGCACTTTTTCATATATTTGTTGATCACCTGTATATCTTCTGTGAAGTGTCTGCTCAGTTCCTTAGCCCATTTAAAGAACATCTTTTTTCTTTAATCCATCCTATTATAGTTTAAAGTTTTATGAAGTTCTTTAATTCCATATAGATGGTCTATAAATAATTCTATCCACTTCAACCCTAATTTCATCCCTTATTAAATATTATAGGACCTAACAAGGTACGCTGGTGCACACCTGTGAGTCCTGTGACTAGGGAGTCTAAGGCAGGAGGACTGCAAGTTTGAGGCCAGCCTCAGTAACTTAGTGAGACCCTGTCTCAAAATTGAAAAAATAAACAAATACTATGGGACCTAGAAGGATGAATACTTGTTCCTATGTTCCTGATATTAGGGGCTGTGGCAGAAGTTATACCTATGTACACATAATATTAGAAAAGACAGCTTGTATGAGAGTCTCCTAAAATAATAACTGTAATAGAATACCTGAGATTTCTGAGAGAGATAAGGATGGAGAAAAGAGGAAGTAGACTCTTGATGGGCAATAAAGGGCATGATGAGCCTTCAGTAGGCGAAGCCAATGCTGGCAGGCATTTATGCAAAATAAGAAAGAAGTGTAAATTCACTGAAAGGAAAACCAGAATTATGTCTTGAGTATACTCCACTATCGAAAAAGGGTAATATTTAAAGAGAAGGTAGGACTGAAAATGTAATAAAGTTCAATTGGGAAAAGTCTTGAATATCAATGTCAGTAGGTTAGACTTCATTTTCTTCATACTGTGGAAAGACATTCATCATTGTCATAAGTTAAGAGCACAGCTAAAGATATAGTGCAACAACTACAGAATCTAGAGGAAGAGACCCAAGATAATTCATCCAACAGTAGAAAATATTCTCCCATGAGAAATCACCAAAGACGAAGATAAGTTGTGGGAGAAAGGAGAAATTTTTTTTCGAAGGGTGTATTTATTTGTATGGTCATTCAACTTTTAACCATGATTCTCTTTAGGAAATGGTGATGGTATTTCAAAACTGATTAGTGAAAATACAGAAGGATCAGCACAAGCACCACAGTTACCACGAAAAAAGGACAAGCGAGACTTCCCTGTAGGTACAATAGGCATTTAGCAATTAATTGTAACTAATGCTGTGTTTATCATGAAAGGGGAATAGTCTAATTTGAGAATTTGTGTATGTGGAGCAGGATGGGATGGTACATGCCTATTGTCCCAGCTACTTGGGAGGCTGACATAGGTGGACTGCTTGAAAAGCCCAGGAGTTCAGAGCCAGCCTGAACAACATAGTAAGACCCCATGTCTCTGAATGGAAAAAAAAAAAAAAAGAAGAAGAAGAAGAAGAATTCAAATAACTAAATAGAATAGATCAAGTTTTAATTTTGTTTTGAGGCTGAGGAGCTCTTATGATATTAAAAATTATTTTTTCCACAGAAACCAGCCATCAATGGTCTACCACCCACCCCAAAGGTGCTGGTAAGGAATATTTTTATATGATCTATTTGCCTTTTTTTTTTTTTTTAACCTTTTTAGAAGTAGCAGACGTAGATTTACTATAGGGTATGTTTTAGTGAGCCATTAAAATTAATGACATTACAAAATATACAGGTATTAGATGCATTTGGATAGTTCTTGGATCAAATCATGTTCCCTAATTTGAACTGGTTAGAATTTAGAGAGAATTTCTCATTTTTTATTACTGACAGTTGGGTTCTCAGATTAGCCTAAGAAGGCCAATTTCATTTTAGTGTGATGATGTTAATAAGACTGTGTCCTCTTGCTTATGTGGATTAAATATCTTTCTACCCCTGAAGCCATTTTCACATTGGACTCTGTACAGTGAAAGGGAAACTTATGTTAACACTTTTTCTCAACCTGTGTGGTAGTTCAACCAGTCATGTGAATGGGATGCTTTATAAATTGTACATTTTTATTCAGTAAAAGTCTGATATGTATATATTAATCTTTTTGTCATTATGACCATTTTGGAATTACACTGCCGTTATAATCAATGTAATGTTACTGAATAAAGTTACCCATTGTGTCACATTAATAATTGTTAGTCCTAAAGAAAAGTATAACTTAAAATTCCTAGAATAGATCACTGACACATGTAGAAGTTTGGTAAATTTGATATTTTTGCCTTAAAAATAGTAGATTACAAAAGGGGGGGAAAAAAGAAAATAAAACAAAAAAACAAAAGGGAAGAATGTGAGATTCTTAGAAGAATGGGTTATGTTAAAATATGTATTTTGATTTTGAGGTGAAACCACAAGTATATGAAATAAATTTAACATTTCATAATGATTTTTCTAACAAGATTTAAAATTATATCATCAAATAAGACAACATCTTTTTCTTTGTAAATAAGATGGGAGCATGTTTTTCAAAAGTTTTTGATGGCTGCCCTTTGAAAATTAATTGTGCAACATCCTGGATACATCCTGATACAAAAGGTAAAACTTGTGAATATTATGCATCTCCAATAAGCTATTTATTATAGGAATGGATCTTTATAATCAGTGAACTGAGATTGTTACTCTAAAATTATGACCTTAGAGAATAGACTAAATGGTATAGGAACCTCTGACAACCTAAGTAGATAATTAGGGTTTTGGGTTTAACACATTAAAACTTAAGAGTGTGTAGGACCATTCTTGATAAAAGGAGACTAGAGATATCAAAATTGATTGCATCCTTAATTTTGAATTTCCTTTTACTATAAAAGGACATTACTAGGAAAATTTATAATCTCAATCCATAATAACTATAGAGTGGGAAATAGTATTGTTTCTGTGTAACAGTCTCTGATTATATACAACTTGTTAAAAATAAATATGTACTGAAATATTTAGGTGTAAAGGGACTTTGTACTTACCTTATCTGTAATAGTTCAGAAAGCAAAATGCACATAGGGGAGAGAGATGAAAATATAAAGCATAAGTGGTAAATGTTCAGAGTTTGGGGCATTTGTGTTAAGGTATTCAGGAATTTTTTATACTGTTACAACTTTTCTGTAAGTCTGAAATGATGTCAAAATAGTTATTTTTCTTAATTTAGACTATATTTTTAAAGTGAGAAAGCATAACTTGTAGAGGCAAAAATGTGTAACCAAATAGTCTGAGTTTGAATTGCAGCTGTCATTACCAGGTAACTTGGAAAACAAACTTAACACCCTTGGTTCTCATTGTAATCATTTGTAATATGAATACCCTTAATGCTCACCTTGCAAGAAAGGAAAGCACCTGCCTGAGTATATGGCAATTAGCAAACAGGAGTAGGCAGTAAAGGGGTTCAGGACATGTTTGTTTTAATTGTTTTAAAATGATCTGCTTTAAATGCCACTGTTAGAAAGTATAACAAAAATTTTTCAATAGGAAGGAAATTTTTTTGTTTGAAACTTGGATTTGATGTAATTTCAGACTTACAGAAAAGTTAAAAAATAGAACAAGAAACGAATATACATATATATATACACACATACACACTCAAAATCATCAATTGTTTCTCTTGCCCCATTCCTTTTACCATTTTCTATCTATATATGCATTTTTTTCCCTAAATTCTTGAGAATAAGTTGGGGACCTCATGCTTCTCTGCTTCAGTGTGTATTTCCTAGCATCAAGAATCATCACTTGGCCTGGGGGTATAGCTCAGCAGTTGAGCACTTGTCTAGCAAGCCCAAGGCCCTGGGTCTAATCCCCAGCACCATGGAAAAGAAATCATCACTTAGATAACACAGTACAATGATAAAGATCAGGAAACTTGTCACTGATGTAATACTGGTTTTCTAGCCAAAGTCCATGTTTAAATTTTATTGTCCCAACAGTGTTCTCCCCATTTTTATTTCCCCAGTCCAACATTTAATTCAAGTTTACATTTAATCAGTTGGCACTTAAAATTCTTATTTCATTCAGTGAAATTGGATCCATCACTGTTATTTATCTTCACACTTAAATTGTAATAGAATTTTTGTTTAAAGTGTCCTAATCATTTTTTGAGAACCTTTTTACTTTCTGGCACTGCAGGATTTCTAGGCTCATCTTATACTTACCCTCCCCCAGAATAGGACTCAGACTTTTCTCCAAGAAGCCCTGGTTCTTTTTAGTAGAAACAGTATTTAGAAACCAAGATCAGAATTCTTGGTGTGCTCATTGTGGTGTGTCATAATTTATAATTTATACTAAATGTAATTTTCTTGTTTAAGTGTATTTGAGGTTTCTTACTATAACAAAAAGTGTTAAATATAAAAATGATGTTGAAGGGATTATTTAGTAAGATAAATTCAGAGTGAGTTGGTATAACAAAATGTATCTTAAAAAATAAGAAAAGCATTGAGGAAAGAAGTAAGGTGGCATGAATTTTAAAAAATAATTTTATTTTGGGTGGGTGGTTGGCTGTCTCACTCTTATTACGACATAAAACTATTACTTTAGTAAATTATTTCAGAAAATGATAATAAACATAATTTATGAACTGTTTTAGATCAGTACATTATTTTTGGAACTGAAGATGGTATTTACACATTGAATCTCAATGAGCTACATGAGGCAACTATGGAACAGGTAATGAGGTATTTTAACTCCAAAAATTAGTTTGGACAAATTGAACAAAAGAAGTACCTTAATTTTTAATCAATTTGTATGGGCTCCAATTCTACTTTTTATGATTTAAATATTTAAAAGGTTGACATTGGACCCTTAACATGTTCTTGTTGGTTTTTTCCCTAAAATTTTGGTAACTTACTGAAAGACAGAACATAGTTATTTTTATAGAACTAATTTATTTGTTTTGTATGGTGCTAGGGATCAAACTCAAGGCCTTCCACATTGTAAGCAAGCGCTCTACCACTGAACTATACCTCCAGCAGTACTATTTTAGAATGTTGGAATTTGAAGGTTAGGGGATAAGGAAATAAAAATTACATGGCTTATCTTCTCTCTCTCTCTTTTTAGTTATTTCCACGGAAGTGCACTTGGCTGTATGTTATCAATAATACTTTAATGTCATTATCAGGTACGTATTTGACAATAAAGAATAAACCATAGGTGAGCAAACAAATTAAATTTTATTATATACTACATCAAAATGTTATTTATGATTTTACTCATAGTAACTTTGGAACTTGGAGATGTTTTCTTCCCAAACCACCCAAACTTCTAAACACCTGAGGGGTGGGTAGCACAGTGATTATCACCTGTGGCCACTCTGTTACACTGGCCTTCAGTGAAATATACAGTGGCCTCCCCATCCATTGAATTTTTAAAAAATACTTTTGTTGTGGATGGATACAATATCTTTTATTTTATTTTATTCATTTTTATGTGGTGCTGAGGGTTAGCCCCAGTGCCTCACACATGCTAGGCAAGTGCTCTACCACTGAGCCCCAACCCCAACCCCCAGCAATAGTTTTTTGAGTTTGTTGTGAGGGTTAAGTGAATTGATATCCAAAGTGCTTAGTAAACTGTGAAGTCTTTCACAGATGTTTGGTGGTGGCATTCAGGTTGTTCTGAACCACATATTAAACTACCTTGGACTGATGTTTTAAAGGTTCTTAAGCAAGGTGATTCCAGAGCAACCTATTCTAATTCTGGCTATTGTGGTTTTTCTTTTTTGGTTGTTGTTGGTAGTGGATATTTTTAAACTTTTTTTTTTTGGCCCTTTAAGTCTCAAATTTTCAATTCTGCAAGCATAATAAATATTCACACATGTTTTCAGAGTTTCCATAGTGATGTTATTTGTTCCTCAATTTCAGATTTTATAGGTGTTATGCATCTAGGATGATAACACAAAATGAGTTTTAGTTCATACCTTCCAAACAATGTCTTCTTACATTTTAGATTTAAATTGCTACCTAGAGGTTTACTGATTGCTTTCATTCCAATAGTAGAGAACAAAATAGTAATTATTATTTCTCTCTAGTAAAGATTCTTCAGAAATTTGTATATATTTGAGCTACTGACAGTATTTGTGAAGATCATTTTGTTTGTGCATAAGTGGCTTCCAAAAAATAGAGGTGCTCAAAAGAATACTTAATCTTTTTTATTTTAGTAACACTTTCCCAAAATTCTTTTTCAGTTTTTAGCAAAATTAATATACTGTATTACTTTTGTGGGAAGAAACTTAAATCCAGTTCTGTCCAAGTTAATTTCTGTCTCTTGCCGCTTTTAAACACTAGTCATAACTGTCTTCAGAAATAAGCTTAACAACTACATGGTTGCATCATATATATTTACAAAATAACTATGGGAAAGTAGGGGAAATTAGTTTATAAGTTAGTTCTTCCTGTCTTCTAGTTAAATTGATTTATAAAACGGGAAGAAGGTAGATAGCAGAGCTCAACAAGAGAAAACTTTCCTGTGCATGTACATGTGGGTTTAACTGCCTAACTAGCTGGATAACTCTGTACATAGGAGAAACAGAGAGGAAGTGTGTGAATCAGAATGTTTCTATTCTGAGAAAATAAAGAGAATTTTGTTAGGCTAAAGTATATAGTATTGTGTGTGTGTCTATGTGTGTGTATTCTTTTTTTTCTAATAATAAAAGGATAAATACTGTTTTATGTTGTTATATTACCACACCAGATATAATGAGGAATCAAAAGAAGATAGTTACCTTGTCTCTCCCTGCTTGACACAGCTAATGTTTTTGATTATATGAAAACATAACCCATTTATCCTTTTATTTTGGCTTATAATATTGGCTTATTTTACTTTTCTTACAATTTCATTCAATTTTATTTGACTTCATAAAAATAATAGTTTTCTAGAAATTTCCACTTTGTACTAAAATTATTACATGCACATCATTGTAACTCAATTTATAAGGTTTTGTACATCAGTGTCTAACAATTTCCTTTTCTTTGCATCATGAAAGTTTGCATATTCAGCCCAGATCACTTACTTGTCAGAATATACCCAATTTGTGTATTATGAAACAGAATTATCTACTCACTTAAAAAATTACTTTACCTGTCATTACTTTTAAAATGGCATTAACTGAGATTCTTTATTTGCTTTGTTTTCTTTTCTCTTGGCCTTTGAATATTACTGGACTCCTCATTTTAGAAGGTAATTATATACTTCTTTATGTGAAAATTTATTCCTTTGCTGGCAATGATTCAAAGTAAAGTAACATGTTACTCTTTTATAGGAAAAACGTTTCAACTCTACTCCCATAATCTTATTGCCTTGTTTGAACAAGCCAAAAAACCAGGATTAGCTGCCCACATTCAGACCCACAGGTTTCCAGACCGAATACTGCCAAGGTACAGAGTACCATCTTGACTCTGATGGGAGTGAGGGGAATTTGTGTCTATTTTTAAAACAACTGGGATTCCTCGCCCAGTTTCAAAAAAAAAACAAAAAAACTTTAGGCCAGGTGGTGCACACCTGTATCCTAGCTACTTATTTCTTTTTTCATTTTTTTCCATAGCTTTATTGAGGTCAAATTGAAGTACAATAAAATGTACATATTTGAAGTACGCAGTTTGATCAGTTTCAACATGTATGTAACTAATACAATTAATATAAAAGCATTTCCATTACTTTTTTAAAATTTGAAATCATGCAGACTGTGTTTCTTGCATAGTTTGTTATATTAGAAATCAATCACTTTAAGATATATAGAACCACACCCCACATGTCAACTATTTCAGAGGCCAAGGAAGAAAGTACAAGAAAAGTAAATAAAAAGTGCTTTGAACTAAGAAAAATTAAAGCTTAAAATATCAGGGTCTCTGGGATGAAACAGTACTCAGATGAACATTTATAACTTAAAGTTATAGAAAAAAAGTGTCAGAAAAAAAAGCTAGAATAACAATCACATTATATTCAAATTATGTAGTAGGCAGGAAAAAAATATAGGAGCAGAAATATTTGAAATAGAGTAGAAAAATATAGCTAAAATTTGATAGAAAATAAACAAGTCTAATCAAGAAAAAAACAAGAATACAAAAATTATTATCGGTGGAAAGGGGACCATCAAAATAACCCTATAGATGCCAAAAATATATTAAGTAATATATACAGTGTAATATTACAGTGTAATATTACAGTTGTATGCCAACATATAACATGGTCTATATTAGAGAAGGATCTGTGTGCTGTTGAAAGTATATTCAATCATTGGTGAATGAAATATTCTGTGTATGTCCATTAAGTCTAAATTATCAATTGTATTTTTTACTTCTATAGCTTCTTTAGTTTTTGGAGGATCTATCCAATGGTGACAGAGGCATGTTAAAGTTACCCAGTATTCCTTTGTTGTGGTCTATTTGATTCTTGAAATTGAGTAGGGTTTGATTGATATATGTAGGTGCTCCATTATTTGAGACATAAATATTTATGATTGTTATGTCTTGATGTATAATTCCCTTAAGTAGTATGAAATGACCTTCTTTGTCCCTTCTGATTAACTTTGGCTTGAAGTCCACTTTATCAGATATGAAAATAGAAACCCCTGCTTGTTTATGTGATCCATGTGAGTGATGTGTTTTTTTCCCATCCTTTCACCTTCAGTTTGTAGATGTTATTGCCTATGAGGTGAGTCTCTTGGAGACAGCATATTGTTGGGTCTTGTTTTTTAATCCAATCTGCCAGTCTGTGTCTTTTGATTGATGAGTTTAGGCCATTAATGTTCAAGGTTATTATTGAGATATGTTTTGTATTCCCAGTCATTCGGGTTTATTACTGGTTTTTAATTTGAATTAGTTTCTCCTTTTATTGACTATTCCTTTAATGTTGTTCCTCCCTTTGCTGGTTTTCACTTTTTTTTTTTCCATTTCATCTTCATGGAATTGTTTTTGAGAATGTTCTAAGTACAGGATTTCTAGTTGCAAATTCTTTTAACTTTTGTTTATCATGGAAGGTTTTTATTTCATCTGAATCTTAATGCACAATCTTTTGAATCTTAATTTTGCTGGATATAAGATTCTTGGTTGGCATCCATTTCCTTGCAGAGGTTGGTATATGTTATTCCAGCATTGAGGATCTGGATTGAAAAATCAGCTGAAACGCCCTGTTCAAACCCCCAACCACAAAAAAAAAAAAAAAAAAAAAAAAAATCAACTGAGCTCCATGTTGGTTTCCCCGTGTACGTAATCTGATGTTTTTTTCCCACAGTGTTTAGTATTCTTTCCTTATTCTGTATGCCAGGCATTTTCATTATAATGTGACTTGATGGGAGTCTGTTGTAATTTTGCATGTTTGGGGCATTTGATTTGATTCTCCATTTCATACTTTAGATTTGGGAAATTTTCTGATATTTCATTAAAAAGATTGTGCATTCCTTCAGTTTGTATCTTCATGCCTTCATCTATCCCAATAAATCTTAAATTTGTTTTTTCATGTTATCCCATAATTCTTGGTAGTTCTATTCATGGTTTCTTAATGTCTTCTCTCTGTGGTCAGCTCTATTTTCAAGATTATATATTTTGTCTTCAGTGTCTGAGGCTCTGTCTTCCAAGTGGCCTAGTCTGTTGGTAATACTTTCTGTTGAATTTTTAATTTGGTTTATTGTTTCCTTCATTTTGAGGATTTCTGCTTGTTTTTTGTTTTTTGTTTTCAGAATCTGTCTCTATTGAAGGGATCTTTCACTTCCTTATTTTATCTCTGATTTCATTTCTTATACCATCCTTTACCTCGCAGATCAGTTTAACAATGTACATTCTAAACTCATTCTCTGATATTTCTTTCACAGTGGTGTCAATGGGTTCTGTTATTGGATTATCTTGGTTTGTTTGAGGCAATTTGTTCCCTTGCTTTTTCATGTTGTTTATGTGTCTACCCATCTAACAGTATGGACCTGAGGCAGTAGAGTTTTTACCCTATGGTCTTATAGGGTAGAAACTTCAGGGTGTCCCTGAAGGTTTCCAGTATCTCACTGTTAGGGGGAGACAAATAATAACAACCACCAACGTAAACAATACACAGCATTAAACCAAATAGTTCCTACAATGACATCTTCAGTGTTAATTATCACAATAAACAAATGATATGATCAGTTATTGCTTACAATAAAAACAGCACAATTGCAAAAGGGTTTATAATTTCAGATGGTGAACAGGGAAAGAAGTGAAGTGATATAGGATGTGTTGATTATGATGGAGGAAGGTAGAAGAAGAAGTAAAAAATTAAAGGAACAGTGAAAGAGAACAATAGAGATTAGCTATTAGCAGAAGAAAAGAGAATCAAGGGAAACAGGTAGGAAAAGAAAAAAATACATATATAAAGTAAAAATTTTAAAAACTTAAAAATAAATAATATAAACCAAAACTAAAATATACTAATCAAATATCAAAACTAAACCATGAAAAATAACTGGTTTCAGAAATGCTAGAAATGAGGAAAAAAAACAAATATGAATGTGTTTAAATGTTCATATACCATTAAGGTCACAATTAAACAAAGAAAAAGAATTTTTAAAAAAATCTTGATGAAAAGTTAAGAATTCTTTCTGTTGGAGTTCAAAAAATTCTCAGTGTCTCCTCCTAGCAGTTTTAGATGGGGTCATCTGGAGCGTGAAGCTCCACCCTCTGGATTGCTAGAGTGAGAGAGGTAATTCTGTAGACTGAATTCCTGGAGGCAGGGTTTCGCATTAGGTGGGCTCTCGGGTCTTCGCTGAATGCCAGTTGATCTGGAGATTTTAAATCAGTGCACTTCCAGCACATAGTACTTGAATCCCAACTACTTGAGAGACTGAGGCAGGAGGGTCACAAGTTTGAGGCCAGTCTCAGCAACTCAGTAAGACCCTGTTTCAAAATAAAAAATCAAGCTCTAGGCATGTAGCTTAGTGGTAAGAGTACTTGCCTAGCATTTGCAAGGCCCTGAGTACAATCCCAGTGCCACCAAAAAAAAAGGGGGAAAACTTCCTTTGCCTCAATTTTGAAAGGTAGTTTACACTAAAGTGCATATCATCCAGAATGCAAAATATCAGTGTTTTCTAAATTGGATTGTCTGTGAGGATCAACCGTGAAAGCTTTATAATACAGATTCTTGGGCCCTAATTCAGTCCTCTAAAATCAGTCTGGAGTCAAGAGTCCAAGATAGTTGTTTTAAAGCTTTTTGCTGTCTGATTTTGATGCAACTGATATATAAATTATGGTCAGGCAACCAACTGCAATGTACTACATTTATACTGTCTTATGTTTTCAGAAAGTTCGCTTTAACAACCAAGATTCCTGATACAAAAGGCTGCCATAAATGTTGTATAGGTGAGTACATGACCAAATCTGGATGGTTAGATCTTTTAACATTTAAAATTATTTTAAAAGTCTTACAGAAATATATAAGAAGGACTGTTAGTTTTTTAAATAAGAGTTAAGGTGCCAGTGAAGCACAAGAATATATAGAGTGACATGATATAGAAATGCTTAGAGGTAATATCCTTAATGTTTTCCCACAGGTTAGTGTTCTAAGAGTTTTAACCGTAGTCCCTGAGGCCACATTTCTGCTGGTATCCTAGCTTCCATTTATTTAACACTTAACCATCTGCCAGTTATGACTTGTTCTTTATGAACATTATTACAGGAATTTCACCAAGTATAAATTGGACAATTCATACAAGACCACCCTTGCTTCTGATATCAGTTGTAAGTTTGAGGGTTTCCAGAAGTACCCTCAGATTCAAAAATTCTCTAGAAGGATTCACAGAACTCCCTGAAAACAGTTACACTCATGATTATGATTGCAGGTTATTATAGGTAAAGAATACAGGTTAAAATCAGCCAAGAGAAGAAGAGGATAGGGTACAGGCAAATGTAACAGACATAGAGCTTCTCTTGCCCTCTCCCTATGGATTAATGGACAGTAATGCTGTTACTTTTCCAGCATCACTATGTGACTGTACACTCAAGTATTGCCGATTCAGAGAAGCTGATTCAAGCCTCAGTGTCCAGAGTTTTTATTGGGGGCTGTATCATGAAGGTTTGGTTGATTTCCCACATGACTGATCTCAATATACTACCCCTCCAGAGGTCAGCTCATATTGCATGACTTAATGCCCCCTGCCCCCTGCAATAAGTCACATTGCTGGTCTTTCTGACATGACCAGCTCTCTAACTAAGACTAACTGGTGTTGCCAGTTCCATTGTAAATCATAATGTTGGACTATCCAGTGATCTGAGGCTTCCATAGGCAGTTCTATCTAGCATGACATTCCTAAGACTTGGAAATTATTTCTTAAGAGCAGAATAGAGGGCAGACCTCTTTTGGGGCAAGGTTAAATTCTTTACTATATACCTATCTTATCTCAACACTTAACTCCTGATACTGACTTTGTCACAATCAAGTAACAGAAATAGAACCTAGACTCAGGTCTGGATCCAGTCTCTTTAGATCATGGGCTCCTTATTTCCTATTTATTCTTTGTTTGATCAGGGAGCTTACACATAAATCTTCATTCTATGTAATAGTTCAAAAGCATTTTCCATACTCTCTAGAACAAAAATGTTTAACCACAAATGTTCTACATGTATAGTTATGTGTCATTCAGTGATGGAAATGAATTCTGAAAAATGCACATTAGGTGATTTTGTCTTTGTACTATATACATTACTTTGTACTTAATACACATTAAGGCGTTACCAGGTAATATAATCATGGGACCACCATTTTATATGAAGCCTATCATTAACTGAAATATTGTACAGCACATGCCTGCATAAGCACAGTTTGTGAGCATCTTCCTAGGGAGGATCATGTCTGAATCTGTAATCAGATTCTCACACCTGACTCAACAGACTCAAGAAACTCATACTTAAGTAATACATGGAACTTGTTGCAGATTACTGCCCTTATAATGAATGTAAGTTATTGATGGGAATCAAGTTGGGGAAAAGGAAAGACCAATAATAATTTTTAGATGTGAAAAAGGAGGTTCCAGCAAGATGGATTAATGTATACATTCTCAAAGAATTATTTTCATCTTGCCTTAAGTAGACAACTGAAAACTGCTAAGGCAAAGGTGAAATCATACATTTCAGTTGTCCTCAGACCTTGTCACACTCTCTGCTTATAGTCAGTGTACATAGAAGCAGTTTTTTGGGTTGTATATTAGTGTAGATGTTTTAGTGCTGAAAATATTATTCTTTAAAATGTTCTTATGCTTAAGAACCTAGCATGTTAAAGATGGTTAGAAACAAATGTATATAATTTGAAATTGAGACTAGAACATGAAAAGGAAAGGCTAACAAAACCAGAATAAAAAGACATCATCTCCATTTCCTCTTGTCATCCTTGTTAATAGAAACAGTAGTTTAACAGCTAAATAATTACTTCAAGTAGTTTCTTCTTCTATCCATATTTTAATATTGATTTAGGATCACATTCCATTATTTTTTTCCCTTGAATCAGTACTGCCTTTATACAACAGTTAGCTTTTAGGTGAGTATAACTCAGTTGTTGCTTTTAGCTTAACTATATTTTCACATAAAGGTATTCAGTGTTCCTTGTATATCTGATTTTATTATTGTTATTTTTTTTCCAGTCAGAAATCCTTATACAGGACACAAATACCTCTGTGGAGCCTTACAATCTGGAATTGTTTTACTTCAGTGGTATGAACCAATGCAAAAATTCATGTTAATAAAGGTATATATTACTTTGTTTATATTTTTCTTTAGAAAACACTATTATAAAATCCCATTACCACTAGGATCAGCACATTTATAGTTAGTAGTAGTTATTATATATTTGATTTAGGGGTTTTTGTGTTCTTATCAAGATCCCTCTTTGACTTATATTGCTTAGAGAATCATCACAGTCATAAACATTAATATGGTCAGTTCTCTAAAACACATTTGTGTAGAACATTCATCCTTATCATTGCCATCTTAGAGGTTGGCCTTTATAGAATTAGATAAATCAAAAAAATTGAAAGCATGCATGGTGGCACATGCCTGTAATCCTAGCCACTCGGGAGGCTGAAGCAGGAGGATCATAAGTCTGAGGCCAGGCTCAGCAATTTAGTGAGACCCTCAGCAACTTAGACCCTGTCTCAAAATTAAAAAATAGAGAGGACTACAAATATAGCTTAGTGATTCAATTCAGAATACTGAAAGAAAAGAAAATTGAAGACTTTCCATTGACCTCTTTCAATAGCAGTATGACAAGGGAGACTGTTTCCAAATAATAGTTCTTTTGTTTATTTTTTTCAGCACTTTGATTTTCCTTTACCAAGTCCTTTGAACGTTTTTGAAATGCTGGTGATACCAGAACAGGAATACCCTATGGTCTGTGTAGCTATTAGTAAAGGCACAGAATCAAATCAAGTAGTTCAGTTTGAGACAATCAATTTGAATTCTGCATCTTCATGGTTTACTGAAATTGGTGCAGGTGAGTGTTTTTTACCTTATGTTGAATTGGTAATGCATTTGCATGTAAAAGAAGCAAAACACTTAAGTTAACCAGTATAGGCTCTTTTGAATAAAAATTTAGAACATAGTTTCCCAAGTAAGACTAAGGAATTTTGTACATGCAGTTTATGGTCTGTCTGCCAGAGGAAATTTTATATAAATTATTTTACCAAGGAAAATTTTAATGATTCCTGACTTTTAAGTTTTGAGTTATTACCAATTAATCTTTGGACTTAATAAATAATTATATTTTCTAAGCTGCTCTTAAAATTTCATCAGTTTCTCAAGCAAAGCATTACCTTTTTCTCTGTCCAGTTTCTATCTTCCCCCTTCTCCCCACACTTCTTAGAATTGTTCAGTATGCTTTTCAGACTTTAATAGAAGCTTCTCAAATCTGGCCTTCAAATTTTTCCACTTAACTATCCATTTTACTCCCTAAGAATGGTGGGTAGCCTAGGAGTTAATCAGGCATATCTCAGTGAAAGCTCAGAAAAGATTGAAAAGATCATTCTCGAACTTTAAAATTGGAACATAGGGCCGGGCCCAGTGGCACATGCCTGTAATCCCAGAGCTCAGGAGGCTGAGACAGGAAAATCATGAGTTCAAAGTCAGCCTCAGCAAAAGTGAGGCGCTAAGCAACTCACCCTATCTGTAAATAAAATACAAAATAGTGCTAGAGATGTGGCTCAGTGGTTAAGTGCCCCTGAGTTCAATCCCCAGTACCGCCCCCCCCAAAAAATGGGAACATATCAACCAAGAATTTATTGTTTTTTTAATGAAAAACATGCTTAATATCACTAATCTTTGGGGAAATTGAAATTAAAACCACAGTGAGATATCATCTGATCCCAGTTAAAACTGGCAACTGTCAGAAAGACAGAAAATCTAAAAAGGCCAGCAAGGGCACAGAGAAAAGAAAATTATCATACACTGTTGGCAGCAATTTAAGTTAGTACAGCCATTACGGAAAACAGTATGAAAGTTTAAGTAGAACCGCCATATGATCTAGCAATCTCACTATTGAGTACATACCCAAAGGAAATGAAATCAGTTATGTCAAAGAGATATCTCTACACACTGCTCATTGCAGCATTATCCACAATAACCAAGATATGGAAACAACCTAGGTATTTCATTGACAGATGAATGAATATAGAAAATGTGGGATATATATATATATATATAATGAAATATTATTCAGCCATAAAAAGATTGGAATTCTGTCATTTACTGCAGCATGGATGAAACTGAAGAACTTTAAGTGAAGTAAATCAGGCATAAAAGGACAGATACCACATTTCCTCACTTTTAAACAAAAGAAGTTGTTCTCATAAAAGTAGAAATTAGAATTGTACTAACCAGGGGTTATTAAGGATGTGGGAGTGGGGAGTGGAGAGAATATGGTTAATGGGTGTGGGGTAAAGTGAGACAGGGGGAATTATTTCTAATGTTATGGAAACATGGGATAACTATAGTTAACATCAATTAAAAGTGTATTTCAAAATATCTAGTAGAGAGAATTTTGAAATTTAATTTTTTAAATGTACAGATTATGTGAAATGAGAGTGTCTTCATTTTTCTGGTATATTTCTGGTATATTAATTTTATGGTGGTATATTTTATCATTTATAGTTCTAGAATTATTAGGCCATTTTTTATACAGCAAGTCAAGAAAACTGTAGTTAGGGCTATTTTATTATTCACCACTCTTTTATATTCTTTATACCTTGTGAAGAAGTCTGTTACAAGTATTAGAAATTTTGATGCTTATTATTAAACATCTTTTGACTTTGGATCATTCAGAAGCTAAATTATAAGAACTCATATATTCCAGCTATTAAGGCTAATATAAAACCCACATTAATGTCACTTTCAGAATAAGAATAGCTATGGGGGCTGGAGATGTTGTTTAGTGATAAAATGTGTGCTTAGCATGAGCAATGCCCTGAGTTTGATCACTCATACCACCACATTTGAAAAAATAAAAAGAAGAAGAAAAATCACTGCAATCCAAACCAGTGATGTCCTAATAAATGTTTAACAGCAGAGTCTTTGGGTACGATCATTTGTTGTGGTTGCCTTTTTCTGTGTATAAACACTACCACAACAGCCAATTTCAAACTACCAGCCTGATGTCATGTGGCTCACAAAATTCCTGAAAGTTTAACAACCCAGTACAAACCAGCTATACCATGTCTTGTGCTGTGAACTCTCTTTATGGACCAAATCATAATTTCCAGTACAATGAAATAGGAATGCATTCTGTACCCTCCCACCTGTACTGCATCCACCTTTCTTTTTAGTTCAGTGGTTTAAGTTGAGTAGAGTGCATGCCCTCCTGCTATAGCTAACATAAAGATATAAAATGACATTGCTTTATTATCATGAGAAATAAGCAGCTTAAAAAGAAATATCTCCCTATTATGTAGCTAACTGCCCATCAATGGAACTTTCAATCAGTTCATTTAAAAATTACCTAATCAGAAAAACAAATGAATAAATAACCAACAAAAATGTAAAAACTAAGATAATTTTTAGCCAACAGCCCCAATTTTTCTTATGCTGGTTAGTATAGTATAGAGTAGATCATTCCATACAATAATCTAGTGTATATTTACATCCACTTTCTTCTGTGTGATATATTAGGAGGTTCTTATTGCCCATGATTAGACATTCATTGAGTTCTCTTTTAAATTTTGGGGTTTGAGTTCTGGACTTTTTGAAGGTTTTGCCATTTATTTTTTAATGCCTGAGGTGTCCTATTCTACCCGCTTTTAGCATTGTTCAAGCTAAAATTAAAGTAGACCCAAAATCACTTCCTAAGGAGGGCCAGGATTCTGCCCACAGGTATCATTCAAGTCACCCTCAGGCAGAGATGAGGCAGCCTTTGTGGTCCAGCATTTTGTCCTTCATAGACTTCTATATTTTCACAGGTGATTGTTGATCCAACTCCCTGCTTTGTTCATTGTTGAATCAAGAAGCTAACAGTGCCTTCAACTGGCAAAGTTGTAACATTAAAATGAGAACCTCTTCAAAAAGTCTTATTCCACGACCCTTCTAGTCTTAGTTTTAATAGTTTAGTTGTTATTTCAGTATCCTTATCTCCAAGGATGATGCTTAGCATATGGTCAGTACTAGTAAATATTTGTTGAATGAATGTGTGAACATAGATTAACTGAGAAAAATTATTTTGGTGTTGTCTGAGAAAGTTTATCAATTGTGTAGATCTGGATTCTTCATTATGTATCACCTTTGAAAGATTCATAAACACACCAAAATATGTAAAACTTTGTGTTTATATTTGTGCAGTTTTCAAAGGAGAAGATACTTAGGCTACCCAGAGAGGTATAATTAAGAATGACTAATCTAAAAAAAATTTCTTTTGGTCATGTTGGGAATGGAACCCAGGGGCTCACACATGCCAAGCAAATGTTCTACCACTGAACCACATCCCTAGTCCTAAAATCTTTTCTTATATTCAGCTAAACCATTCAAGAAATTTGAGTGCTTAAAATAGTTATATCAAAAACATTTTGCAAAATTATCATAAACATCTGTTAGCAAATTTTGAAAGACACACAGCCCTTGAGTATTAGCAAAGTGAAAAGAGTTGTATTCTGCACACATTGTTGATAATATTATTCATTATAGGTATTCAGTGTCCTCTTTCTAAAGGAATCCCACATACCTATTAACACACCAGTACAGGAATATTTCTATCTGATTATAGTTTTATTAATCATTATGTTCTTTTGAGTCACTTAATTTTATTTTAAAGATGCCCAATTCCCCTTCTGATCTTGTTTCCCCATCTTCCTTTGACTATGTAAATACAGAGCCCATGTATGTCATGCATTTTCCTTTCCTCCCCATATTTATTCCTTAATTCATTTTATTTTTATGACTCATCTTTCTAGAACCAGCCAAAATATTAATTTAAAGTAATAGTGAGTTTTTTCTCAGCTCAGTTATCCATGTTAGGTCTTGTATTATGTCTCCTAAACTGATTTATACATTTTTGAAAGGTAACATGACAAAATACAATTTATGTGTTAAATTTCAAAGACTAAAGTACAGGAAAATTCAGACTTGTGTTTATTTCCTGAGTTCTAGTTTGTCAAAGCCTGTTGTATAACTGGTAACCTTTTCTTCCTCATAGGCAGTCAGCAATTAGATTCCATCCATGTGACACAGTTGGAGAGAGACACTGTACTAGTGTGTTTAGACAGTAAGTACTACTTATATACTACTTAATAAAACAGTTCCTTAATTGGAATTGGGTCTATGAAAATAAAATTCAATATTTTTACTTCTCTA
This sequence comes from Glaucomys volans, assembly GCA_020662805.1. NCBI lineage: Eukaryota > Metazoa > Chordata > Mammalia > Rodentia > Sciuridae > Glaucomys > Glaucomys volans. Next base: position 58,144 of record JAJEJO010005477.1, on the reverse strand, counting down.
TTTTAAGTGGCCTGGTTTTATTGAAGAAAAAACTAACTTGGCTATAAATCGAACAGTTTTTTGGTCAGTTTATCAGTGCTATTCTGTCAGTTTTTTTGTTTGTTTGTTTATTTTATTTTGGGCCTGCATGGAGACATTAGACTAGAACTGTTTGCAATACTATGGGATAAAATTCTGTATCAACTATTCTGTCTCATGTCTCTGTTAATGAAAAATAGAAGGTTATAGTACTATAAAGTCATACAACCTGAACTTTTGGAGCCAAGACTCCATTTGGCACCTCCACATGCTATCTATGATTCTTTGATACAGGGAGGAGTGTTATCAATAGAAGTATGTTGTCTTGTGAGCAGTAGAGACAGAAAAAACTTTAGCAGCAGGTATTATTTTGATTTTGCAAATGAAACACTACTTCTTAAAAACCCACCTTATTTTCATGCAGTGAATCCAACAAGGTGGAATCCACTACTGGGATTATATTTGAAACTTGGCAACATTTGCTATAATTGGTTCATTCCAACTTTTTTTTTTTTTGGAACCAGGGATTGAACTCAGGAACACTTGGCCACTGAGCCACATCCCCAGCCCTATTTTGTATTTTATTTAGAGACAGGGTCTCACTTAGTTGCTTAGAGCCTCGCTGAGTTGCTGAGGCTGGCTTTGAACTTGCGATCCTCCTGACTCAGCCTCCCAAGTCGCTTGGATTACAGGCGTGCGCCACCACGCCCGGCCATTCCAACTTATTTTTAATGGCTAGACCTACCTATAGGTATTCAGAGTTATTTGAAAGATTATTCTGTTACTGATTTTGCCTGTTTTCCTGTTATAGTCTCTGTGCTCTGAAGGGTCCCCTAGTGGACTTAATTTATAGAATCATAAGGATCATCTAATATCAGAAAAGTCAACTAAAACCCAGTGTTTCATTCACCATCATCCCTTTGTTAGGAACTTGATTCTCTGAATACTGATAAAATTTCAGTGTTATTCAATTTCTCATAAGTGAATTTGATCAATATTTTTTATCCAATCAAATAGAAAGTTTGGCATTAGCCAAATGATGAAATAACCAGAATTTAGTATTTGTGAGCCTTTAATGTTAAATCCCTAAATAACTTCCTGAGTCATCAAAGGAAGATAAATTTTCTTAGTGTTCATTTTAGTGACATATTTTCACAATTAAAAAAAATCAATTAACTAGGCCCTAATTTCCCAATTAACTATGGTAACTAGAAAGTAACTTTCTTGAGCTTTCTGTTCATTAAAGGGGTAAAGGAAGACTTGAAAAATGTGTTGTCAACTATACAATTTATAAGTCAGTTTGGATAGTAAGCAGTAGAGATAGGCCTATAATTTTAAATCATGATAGTTGACAGATGAGAAAGTAGTACAGAGGAAAGGCAATCTTCTCAGTCAGAGCTAAGACAATGAAATTAAAAAACAGATAAAAAGGAAAGAGGATTAGTTTACTCTTACTACCCTTTAAAGTACTGTTTCTTGTCCTGTCTACATGAGTAGAATAGGACTCATACAGTAAAGTTATGAATTACTGCAAATCTTACCATATGTTGTACAATTTATTAGGAAAAAAGGAACTCCATTGCTAAGTATTTGGGCACCACAGTAGCCACTTTTAAAGAAGAAACACACTTTTAAAAAGTAAGAAGATCACCAGGCATGGTGGTGCACACCCATAATCCCAGTGGCTTGGGAGGCTAAAGCAAGAGGATCATGAATGCAAAGCCAGCCTCAGCAAAAGCCAGGCACTAAGCAATTCAGTGGGACCCTGTCTCTAAATAAAATATAAAAAAGGGCTGGGGATGGGGCTCAGTGGTCAAGTGCCCCTGAGTTCAATCCTCGGTACCAAAAAATAAAAATAAAAAGTGAGAACGTCAGTGTTTGGCATGTGCTGGCATAAAAAAAGAAAATTGTAGCAGCAGAATTGCCACCTCCCAAAGGACACACTCTTGCATCTTTTAAAACATATTTCACAGGGCCTACTTAAGTCAAGATAAATCATTGGCATTGTTGAGAATATTATTTATTACCCATATAAAATCCATGTGTTGCTACATTTATTTTAGGAAATTTACATTTCTAATTTTGACTTTTATTTTTTTAAGAGTATGTAAAAATTGTAAATCTACAAGGAAAACTAAAATCAAGTAAGAAACTAGCTTCTGAGCTAAGTTTTGATTTTCGAATTGAATCTGTAGGTAAGTTCCCTTTTTTTATTTGTTGAGTTTGGAATTATTGGGTTTTTGTTTTGTTTTTGTCAATTCTGTACTTATAGTTGTCTAAGCAGCACTGTCTTGTAGAGGTTTCTTTTTTTTAATATATTTGTTTAGATAGACCTTTATTTTTATTCATTTATTTATATGTGGTGCTGAGTATCGAACCCAGTGCCTCACACATGCTAGGCAAGCACTCTACCACTGAGCCATAACCCCAGCCCTTGTAGAGGTTTCTGTGATGATAAAAACAGATGTGACTAGTAAGTACCTGAAATTTGGCTAGTGCTATATATTACTTTAAACTTTTAAAATTAAATTTTAATGTAAATAGCTACATATGGCTAGTAGCTGTCATATTGCACAGTGAAGGTCTAGACCATATTGTATCCTGAATATTTAAAACTGGAAATTATTTTTAAATTTTTTGTTCATTGTTCCCATTGCTGCACCAAATGAATAATACTTCCGATTCTTTCCAAATCATGAAGTTATTTATGTCATGCAGTATTAGATATGCTGTATTAGATATGCTATAGTTCTTTGCCATGTACAATTCTAATTGAAGTATGTTGATGGTTATTGTTTTTAGGTCTGTTTAAATACAAATCACAAGTTTCCCACAGGATTTAGAAAATATGCTGTTTTAATTTGCTTCCTCGTCAAAGAGCATTTTACTTTATAATATTCATTTGTTTTTTGTTTGTTTTGGGTATTTTGTTGTTGTTGCTGTTTGGTACTGGGAATTGAACCTAGAGGTACCCTCCCACTGAGCTACATCCCACGGTCCTTTTTATTTTTTATTTTGAGAAAGGGTCTCAATAAGTTGCTGAGAGTCTAACTAAGTCACTGAGGCTGGCATCAAACTAGCAATCCTCCTGCCTCAGCCTCCTGAGTTACTGGAATTCTAGGTGTATGCCATAATGCCTGGCTTATTTATTGGTTTTCACCATTATTTGCATTTTCCTTGATTTTGTAGCAGTAAATATTTTCCCCAGGAGTGGTAGAACATGTGAGAAAAATATTAGGGCTACAAACATTTTGAGCAACTGATGATATAATTCTGCTATAAATCACAGAAAAGAGTTAAAGTTGTCATCTTTTTATTTGGGCCATATAAAATATATGCATTTTATAATTACAAGCATATACTTTTAAAAATATGTTTTTGGCTAGTTAGCCAGTTTTTTGTTTATTTTAAATATTCAATAAGAGTTTTTCATATTAAACGAGTTTTTCTCTATCACAAAATATAAGGGACTGGGATTGTAGCTCAGTGACTGAGCAGATGAGGCCCTGGGTTCACTCCCAAGCACCAAAAACCAAAATATTTCTATGCCTTTATTAACATCTGAGAGAAAATACTTCGCCTATGATTGGGAAATTTAAATTATTAAAGCAGAAAACCTAAACTTTCTGTAGATACTAGGACAAAAGGAATTTTAGAAAATAGCTTCTTCTTTTACTCTTCTACGTACTGGGTATTAAATGCCAGTTTCTAAAATTTAAATTTTTAAGAGAGAGTCTAACAAATAGATCCTTAGCTCCTCCTTATTTTAATTAAGTCATACTGGTATCTCAGTTTTTCATGTGTACTTTGTACTTAGTATTCTAATAACCAATGTAAGTAATTTTCCATCTTTCCCCATCATCTTTTTTTATATTTATGTTTTTCTAATTCTACTTAGTTATCTCTAATACTTACATTATAATAGGTGGTTAAATACCAACTATTTAGTGGTGAATAAATAATTGGATCTTTAAAACTTTGCATGAAACATATATTACAATGTAACATTTTATACTTACCTTTTGTCTAGGAATATAGAATATGCTTTTAAAGTACTCATCTTTCATCAGTGATAAGATTTATTTTTCATATATTTATAACCTGTGACTAGTGCTCTTCTAAACTTCTAGAAATCATTAGCTAATAAAACAAAAAAAATTGAAAAAAAAAATACCAACTATTTATAGAAGAATTGAGTTAGATCATAAATACTCAATGTGTGATTAAATTTTGAATTGTAGGGCAGGTTTATTTTAAAAAATTTATTTTGTAATAGAATGTGACCATAAAGTTACTTAATGACTATTTGAGTGACCATTTTTATTTGAAACACATTCTTTGTTTTTATTATTCACTTAATTCAAAGATACAGTATATGAAAGAATAATTAATATGCCTATATACAGCTTAGCAGAAGTTAGTCCATGTTTAAATGAATGCCTATTACATATATCCTTGAAAACTTGCATAACCCTTCCGCAATAAATTATTGAGTTTAGACATGCCTTAGCCACAAAAATGTTGAGAAATAATGGTCTAGACAGTGGAATTTTGCCCTGAGCACTTGAATAGCCTTACATTATCATTTATTAAAAACAGTTAAGGTAAATATATGGTGAAATGCAATGTGTTTTAGTTTAGTTTCATTTCTCTCTTATCTTTTTTAGTATGCCTTCAAGACAGTGTACTGGCTTTCTGGAAACATGGTATGCAGGGTAAAAGCTTCAAGTCAGATGAGGTACATTTTCTCAGTTTACCTCTGCCAACCCCAAGTAAAGATTTTAAATGTTGAAATGTTCATTTTATGCATTTTCTGTCTGAACCTACGTAACAGAGCTTAGTCCTTTAATCCTATGAACTGGTTGAGCGAAACAACCAGTAAGTTGTCCTCAAATATTTTCACTTTTGTATTTTAAAATTCTCAGTGGTCCCTATGGATTAAAAAATATAAGTTCACACAATTTTATTCCTCTAATTCATAATTACACTTCCCATAATTTATTAACATGTCACTCCTTTTAAAATATTTAAAATTATAAATGAATATGAATTGGATCAAAGGACAGAGGAAAATCTAAAATATCTTATTTAATATGAAGTACCAGCTGCATTGAATTCACTACTGTTGTAAATAATGAATAATACCTATGATATTATAGGCACATGACAAATATTAGCTCATGTAAGGCTTAGAATAATCCAAGGGGTTGATACCATTTATATTCCCATTTTTACAAGTACATGGTGGTAAAGAACTTGTCCAAATTCACAGCTAGCTGGCAGAGCCTGGATTTGAAGGGTCTCCAAAAATCACTTCTGGCTGAGATAATCAGGAGATATTTCATACAGAAGATGAGATTTGGGATCTTACCTTGAGAGATTTTTCCCCTTTGTGCCTTTCTACACCATGGCCTCACAAATTTGTGGATTTACTTGAAAGCTCAGAATCTTCTGTTTCATTCAGTTTTATTCATATTCTTTTTAATAAGTAAATAAATAGTTCTACCTCTTATATATATGCAGAATTGGAATGCTTCCAAGAGAAAATGACATAAGTTACCTGTCTGAATGTATCAGCTCACCTTGTTTTTGACCTATATCAGTAAATGTCCCTTGGTCCCTGCACTTGATGAAACTTATATTCCCACTTACTGCCATAAGGTTAATTATTCTTAAATGCTGTTTTCATTATGTATTTCCTATGATTAAAAATCACAGAAGAGAACCTGTTTCTCACCATATCAAATACAAAATTCTGTTTTCTAACTCTGTGTGTGTGTGTGTGTGTGTGTGTGTGTGTGTGTGTGTTGCTGGGCATCAAACCCAAGACCTCCCACATGCTAAAAACCAGATGTGATACAACTGAATTACATCTCCAGCTCCTGCCATACATCTTCCAGCTCCAGCTAACTGCCTACTTTGAATACATCTCATCTCTCTTTCTGTTTGTATTGTCACCCTTTAACTTGGGCCTAGCTGAAGTCTTTCATAAAATAATATTCAGCATTATAGTCCACAGAGATTAGAACATCTCTTAACTTAATACCTTGGAAACCATCTCCATCTAGTATAGCATCTAACTTGTTTTTGGCTAACATTTATTAATTTTGTCTTCTCAGCTAGACTGTGAATGCCTTGTTAACAGACTATCTTTATAGTTAACTTTACATCCACACTGTCTTACATTCCTCCAAATGCATGTCTAAGATAAAGTCTCAAGTGCAGGTAGTTTATTTGGGAATAGATTCCAGAAAACTGATGGAATGAGGAATGTAAAATGCAGAAGGGTAAAAAGTGAATAAAAAGCACATTAACAACCTAGTTCCCACCATGGACGACCAGGGCTTAATCCAGGAAGGACCACTAAGAAATAATGTAGAATATACCTCAAAACTGACTTACTTGGAGTTAGGGAGGTTGGAGCATTTATGCACCATTGCTGTTTCTTCCTGATTAAGGATTGCCCCCAAACTTTCCATCTTTAGAGATAATACTGATACATAGCTGGGCACCTTCTGCAGCATTGGAGAAAACAGAGGAGAGGAACACTGTGGTATACACTGAGCTGAGACACTGGTGCTTGAGGGCATCCACCAAGCTATGCTTAAATCAGGTGGGCCCCAAGATGTCCACACAGACATCTCCTCTCTGAAATAAAAGAAGGAACAAATCTTGGTTCTACTAGTTATATGAGCTTGAGCAAGTTATTAACCTCTCTGAGCCTTAGGTTCTTCTCCAGTAATACGAGAATTATAGTACATATCACACAGGGTTCTAAGGAAAGTGCCTTACCCACATCCAACATTCCATAAATGTTGGTTCATTTCTACTAATAGACAGTCAAAAAAAAAAACTTCCTGAAATTTATTTCATTTGAGGAATTGAGTCTTTCAAAAATTATTCATTCTGTTTAATAATTGTGCTATCTGAATTATTTTTAAATTCTTGTTTAAGCAATATGGGGACTCAGGGTGTTACTGATAGGTGTTTTCTTTCTAGGTTACCCAGGAGATTTCAGATGAAACCAGAGTTTTCCGCTTATTAGGATCAGACAGGTAATTTTTGTATTAATTTACCAAAGAGTGCAAAGATTATACTCTCAGTTATATTGTCAGTCTGAATTGTGTTTCAATCAAAAATCATAGAGGGCTCTTCATTTGAGAGAAAATTTTCCATAATTTTATTGAGAGTGAATAATATTTAGTAATTCAAGTTAGCAGTCTTTTGTTTCAGTGTGAGGATCATTATTCTAGAGTTATACTCAACCAAGACAAAAATGTGTAAATATAGACGTTTGTGTCCCTAGAATCATGACAGATATTTTGGACCCCTTCATTTTCACCCTTTCCTTTCATTTCCTGATGTATTGTCTTCTATCAACTATTATAAATATGCACCTCCTGATATTTGCTTTTATATCAGAAAATGTTCAACTCAGTTTCTGGGGTTAATTTAAATTAGAAGGGATTATGGAGTCTTTTTGTAAACAAAATAAAAGACAAGTCCCCAAACTGTGTCATCATATGAAAAAAATTTGGTAGCTTTTGTTTTCCAAAGTATATTATCTGCATCTATATCAAATACAATACCCATTTTTTTTTTACTTTTTCTACCAGAAGTTGTTACTCCAGCACAGTTGGCTATAGTATTATGTATTAGTTCTAAGACATGGTTGGAAGACCTCTGATATTCAGTTCATATCACTATTAGCTTGAGGAAGCTGGGGCGGGGGGGGGAGTTATGCTGTAAAAGATGGGAAGAGAGTTTCCCATTTATCAAAGTTATCCCATTTGATAAATGATGATGCCTACCTTAGCAGAAAAGGTATGCTCAGCATAGCAACCTAGTCCAGCAAAAAAGACACGGGGCTTGGGGGATGAGTTTGAGAACAACTTGGTAAATGACTCTAGAATTAGAATGGGAGGCTCTTTACTTCTTGCAGGAAAGGTTGACAAATGAATTGTGAGTTATCCACTAGTCCTAGTGGAAGTAATACTTTAATGAGATGTAGCATGAAAGAATTCTGCTTGACAGAAGATGGGTGTCAGAAATCATTCCTCTCAGTAATGTGTTTTGCTCCACCTCTACCCAGAGTTTTTGCCCTGTTGCCCCTTGGTCTTACTGTCTCACTATTCTGTCACTGGTCTAAAACACTACTCTTTACAGACCATTGCCCCACTTCTCATATTATATACTTACTTGGGCATCTCTTTGATTTTAGCATCAATATCTTACCCATTAAGTCCCAAATCCTCAAAGTTTTTATTTTGTCCCAATTTTAAAAGTAGTTAAAAATGTATTTTGTTGTTTAAATACAGATATCTGCATCTTTGCTGGGGGTGTGGGAGAAAAACCTATGTAAATTTTTTTTCTGGGTACCAGGGATTGAACCCAGGGACACTTAACCACAGAGCCAAATCCCCAGCCCTTTTTTGTTTTAATATAGAGACTGTGTTTTGTGAAGTTGCTTAGGGTCTCGCTAATTTGCTGAGGCTGACTTTGAACTCATGATCCTCTTACCTCAGCCTCCAGAGCCACTGGGAATACCAGCATGCGTCAACCACATCCAGCTATTATTTTTTTATATTGTTCTCAAGCCACAGTTAAAATGTTATAATGGTATGGCATTTGATTAATTTCTTTTTTCCTCTCAGTGCATTTACTGACTCCCTGCTTTTGTTCCAAGAACAAAGGAGAGGGGGTCCTATTTCATACTTAGTTTAAAACCATTTGTTTTCAACTACCTTGAAGAACAGTTTGGATGAAGTTCTCCTAGGGTCCTGTTTTTTTATCTCAGCTTTTTTACCGTCTTCCTATTAATGTAAATTCCTAAAGCAATGTTATACCTGTTATTGGCACTTATGACTGGGTAAATTTGTCTTTAGTCGGAATAAGATGAGACTATCCCAAAATATTTCAATATTTTATAATCAGTTCTTATTTGGGTGTCCTTTTTAGCTACAACATATAAATATGAATTGGGCATCAGTGATCTATATGTAATCTTATAAGAACTTGAACAGTTACATTCTTTCTTGGTATGGTATTAGTATATGAAGCATGAAACCTGTTTTTACTTTTAAACAAGCCTTTTGTTTTGGTTTAATTTCAGGGTTGTCGTTTTGGAAAGTAGGCCAACAGAAAATCCTACGGCACACAGCAATCTCTACATCTTGGCTGGACATGAAAATAGTTACTAAGCACCAGAAACTGATCTCAGATGACAGGGAAATGAACATACTCCATTATATTTTAAGGAAATTCAATACAGTCTGCACTATGATTTACTTTACCTGTTGTGGGTTGTATCTCGAATGATCTATACATTAGGATAGAATTCAATATTTTCTGTAGCTGGAAACAGCTAGTCTATCTCTTGCCACTATGTGGTGGTTACATCAAGTTTGCTTAATAAAAGCTATGAGATGAATAGTTCTCTAGTTCCAGGAAACACAGTCTTTTTTTAAAAAAAAAAATAATAATGTTTGTAACAAGGGTGCCATGGTATTTTTAGATAACTCATGTGATTATCTTCAGAGAGTTAAATTTAGTGACCATTTTATCATTTTATACCATGTCTTATTCTTTATTAATGAACATAATTTGATAAAGAAATTATCAAACAAACCTTTCACTTATACATTGGCCATTCTGTATGTTTTTGTAAAATAGAATATTTAATCCTTATTTATTAATCTCTTGCTGGAGTGGTTGGTGTAATGTATCTAACTTTTAGCAAAAGAAGGTTGCAGAGCAGCTTAAATTTTTTTATAATGTGTAAAAATTTTGTTTACCTTTTAGAGTAGTACTTTAAGGGCTAAAAGCAATGTGTTTGGGGGTTCAACACATATGCTATGTCACAACACATATGCAAAAGTATTTCATAATACAATTTCATGCAGAATTGCCTTAAAAGGGAGTTTTGTGTTCTTAACCATAAATACGTATAAGGGGTCATACAGAAAATGATGATGATGATGGTTGAAATATCCTTAGAAGGGGTGTGTATGTCTGGTGTGGCTATATGTATGTATTCTTGACAAACAGTATAATATACCTGTGACTGTTTTTTTACATTAGGGATAAATCATAAGAAATTAATCTTCATGTATATTATCATCCCTAATGTAGGGGAGAAAAGTATTTAACTGCCCATGTTATGTATTTTACTTATACTATGCCAGAAGGGAAGCTGTAAAACAATTATACATGTAATCTTGGGGTTTTCACATACATAGATATTCCTTTTGAGCAGGTTTAAGAAAAAAATTAATGAAATTGGGATTCTTGATGGGATAGTATGAATAACTATTATTAAAAAACAGTATTCTAAAAATAAATAATAGGGCTATAATTTAGTTTGTTTTTCTTTGGTATTGTTAGTATTCAAAATTAAAGTGTTACATTGATGCCTGTTGTCTTGATGCATTTATTAAGAAGAATTAGCATTGAGATGAGGAACAAGGGGTTAGCAGTAGCAAACTATAGAATTATTCTGACCAGTTACTTGAGAGGAAAATAATATAACTATCTCATTCAATCTTCAACTGTTCTGTAAAATAAATAGTATCATTACTGTTTTTCAAATGAGGATCTAAGGGTTTAGAAAGGTTAAGTGACTTACCAGTTCATACAAGTTAGTGGTTGAGCCAGACCATGAGTCTTCTGACTCTGTTCTTTTCACTAGGCTGTATGTAAACAATAAAATGTTTTACAAGTGAAATGTAAGGTATTTTTTTCTTTAAAAATGCACATACGCTATGATATCAGTAAAGAGTGGCTATTTATTTGGAATATGTTGACTGGGGGGTCTTCTAGGCTGATGGACACTGGATATAGTGGACGGCAGGGGGACCTTTCTTAAAACAGGGAAAATTGACATGAATGGATACAAAGACCCAGCATCCTATTTTTTTCACTGAATCCTGACAGCCAATTTAATATTAGTGGAATAATCTTCTCAGTGAATCTGACCAGTGAAAGTGAAAAGGCCTGGATAAGATCCTCAGAGGTGGTCCTTTTTTCCTAAGTCCGCCATATCTGCCATTGGACTCCAGGCTTCACTTGCTTACTTAGGAGCCACGGGTTGCTCTGCTGTGCAGGGGCTGAAGATCCCTAGGGAGAAGACCTGCTCCTGAGAACCAGAAAATGGCATATCATCAGTGCTCCAAGTAGCCACAAAAAACGTGCTGGAGAATCATTTCCTGGGATTCATGATGCTATGTTTGATACTGACAATGAAGGAGATCCTCATTTGGCCTGGACAGAAGTAAAGAAACATATTTCTATTGCAACTTTCCCAATTCAAGAAGCAGCAGGATCACTAAAGAAGTGTTTCTGATTTTATGAATAATGAGCAAGTCAGTGCAGCTGCACATGCCTCAGCCTGTGAAGCCAGCATGTCCTGCCCAGACCATCACTCGACTGACAGACATGCTCAACTGCTTCCAAGGTGTTCTGGAAAGCCTTGAGTGCAATATATTCCAGCCAAACTTATCCTTGTACTCCTGCGTGCTCACCACCAAATGAGACTCAAGGAGACCTTCTCATCTTACAGGAATTTAAAAGTTTATTTTGACCGGAATATTCTCTTCTTTGACAGTGGAGGTTTCCTTTGAAAACACAGTAACCAATTGCAAGCTCAGGGTATTTTTTGATGTGAGAAGTTTGAGGTTTGGACTCCTCCAGCCAGACTTATCTTTGGATTCTAATAGATGTAACTATGTTGCTACATGGGGAACATAGAGTTTCAACTCTGGAAAATATTACTGGCTAATGGATGTGAAGGGTTCTTGGGACTGGGCTCTAGGAGTCTGTAAGGATTCATGGGTGATGAAGAATATCACAATGATTGAATCCAAAGATATGCTCCTTCTGTGTGTGAAAGACGATGATCACCATAGTCTCCTGACTACCTACCTTCAGAGTGTTTCCGGACTACATAGAGAAGCCTCAGGGTTGGGTTGGTGTGAGATTATGGAAGTGTGAGTTCTGTGAACACTGCCAAGAATTTCCTTATATGGTGGTACCCTGCTGGCTCTTAATTTCCCTTTCAGGCCTTTTGTTCACACTGGCCACAAATGACCAGAGATTAAGTCAGGAAACTACACTTGGGAACTCTAATTCAGGCATCCCTTCTCAGTTGAAGTTAACAATACCGTACTTAAGGGTTTTTAAAGGATTTTTAACTTGAGCAGGTTTGGTGGTACCTACTTATTAATTCCAGCAATTCTATGAATTCAGGAGGCTGAGGCTAGCCTGGACAGCTTAGCAAGACTATGTCTCAATTAAAAAAAAAAAAAAAAAAAAAAGGTTGGGAATGTAGCTCAGTGGTAGAGCATGCCTGGGGTCAATCCCTAGTCCAAAAAAGAGTGTCTTCTTGAATGAGAATTTATTCTGTTGTTAAATATGAAGATTGTCAAAGACTGTATGAAAAGCAAAATTGTGTTGACTCAATTTTCTTTTTCTGTTTCTTTTTTTCTTTTTTTTTGGACCCAGGGATTGAACCCAGGGTCATTTGACCACTGAGCCACATCCTCAGCCCTATTTTGTATTTTATTAGAGACAGGGTCTCACCAAGTTGCTTAGCGCCTTGCTTTTGCAGGGGCTGGCTTTGAACTTGTGATCCTCCTGCCTCAGCCTCCCAAGCTGCTGGAATTACAGGCATGTGTCACCACACCTGGCTTGACTCAATTTTCTTTCAAAGAATTTCATCTTTTGTAGCATATAAAATGATTTGCAGCCTATATATTCCACCTGCTGTATATACTGTGGTTCTTTATATTTTATTAGGTTGTCAGAATTAATAAAATTATATGATTGCTTGAAAAAAAAAAAGATCCTCAGAGGTGTCTTAGCTAAACTGTTCAGTGAGATAACACAGTGAAATCATGCCCACCATGCCTCCAGGATTTGCATTCAGTCCTGTGCTTTTAAAAATGAACAACCAACCAAGAATTCAAAGAAATCTGAGGAAAGCTTCTCCATGAAAGAGAAAAAACAACTACAGGAAAACTCTTAGAAGAAATAGACTAGCAGGATGGGAGAAAAGACAAAAGACAAAATATCCTCAGTGTCAGGCATGGTGATGCGTGCCTATAATCAGGAGGATCATGAGTTCAAAGTCAGCCTCACCAACTTAGCGAGACCCTGTCTCCAAATAAAATATAAAAAAGGGCTGGGGCTGAACCCAGGGACTCAGTGGTAAAGCACCCTGGGTTCAATCCCTAGTACCAAAAAGAAATACTGAAGAATAAGATTTAAATAAATTAACAGCCCAGGAAGTTCCATATTCAACCTCTCAGAGTTCAAAAAAGAAAGAACAAAGAGAAGAAATCAGTAGCATGTTTAAGAAATTTTCCAGTACTGAAGAACATCTGATTCTAAAATGAAAGCAGAGTGGATGAAATTTCAACTGGTCAAGAGAAGAGCCGATTACATTTCCAGAGAAAAAGGGCTGGTTACATACCAAGGAGTAAGAATCAGGGTAGTTTCAAATTTCAACAGAAGCAATGCCATCAAACTTCTAATATTTCTAACCTAAAATTCTGTGTCTGCATGTAAATAAGGATGAGTTCTCAAAAAACACACGCTTTCTCAAGAATCTACTAGAGTTTGTGCTTCATAAAAACAAAGGCATAGGTCTGGGGTTGTGGGTCAGTGGTAGAGCACTTGCCTTACAGGTGTGAGGGACTGGGTTTGATTCTCGGCACTGCATAAAAATAAATAGATGTCCATTGATAACTAAAAAAATATTTAAACAAGAAAAACGAAGGGCATAAACCAAGCAAAATGAAGATGTAAAAAGCAGAAAACAGGATTCAATAGAGAATAGAGATGAAGGAAATTCCCAAATGATGGTGATGGATATCCAAGGAGAATATATTGAAACTTATCAGAACACCCTGGAGATAGTTTTTCACAAAGATTAGTAAAATATCTGAGGCTCCCCATTATTTTAAAAGATAACCAGCAGAGTGAGACGTTCCTCCTAAAACAAAGCCTGAGACAAGAACATAGATAAGATAGTTTATTTTAGAGATTCCAGAAAATAAGAGTGGGGATTTGTGATTCTTTAATGGAAAAGGGAGAAAATATGATGTAAGGGTGCATTCTTGAATTCACTACTGTGTAAACAGTGGAAGTTGATTCTACCAGGTCCTCAAAGAAGCTATATGATAGCTCCCAGAATTATCTCCCAAAAGGAAAGTGGCAAGCATTTATATACAGACTCACTCCTCACTGACCTGTAATGCTAAGGGCATTATCTCCTTGAACGTGGGGCAGTTTGCATATGGGCCAAGTAAGCTCCTTAAATGTCAGAGACAGTGCTGAGGCCAAAAGCTGAATGTGAGTCTGAGCTTCTGTGGTCTGTCCACTGCCTCTGTGGCTGAAATCATGCAGGCGAACAGTGTGCAAGACCCCAGGATTTAATCAGTGATGATTTTTATTTGAAGTGAATTTTTATTTAAGATTTAAATCCAACAACTGGCAATTCTTAATCCCTGGAAAGCAAAATGTTATGCAGAAAAGAAAAACTAAACTTTGATCACTGGTTAAATGGCATAATGTTAATATTGACTGTCAGTCTAATCAAATGGCAACATAATTATATTGGAAGAGGATATAGTGTAATGCAAATGAAGTAGAAAAGTTATCGGGATCATTTTCCACAATGGGAAATCAATAGATAAAATTTTAAAAATTAAGGGATTATTTAAAACTAAAAAGCCTTATGCAAAACAAAGGAAAAAAATCAGAGTAAAGAGACAACCTATGTATGGGAGAAAATACTTGCAAATCATACATCTGATAAAGGGTTAATTTAAAAAATATATGAGAAAATAACAAAAAACAACCCAGTTTAAATGGCACAATTTAGGGCAAAGGACCTGAGTGAACATTTCTCAAAGCAGGTATATAAATGGCCAACAAGTACAGGCAACCCCCAGCTTGTGATGATTCAACTTACAATTTTTCGATCTTACAGTAATGTAAAAATGCATTCATACCACCATTCTGTCATTTTCAGCACAGTATTTAGTAAATTGAATGGTTCAACACTTTATTATAAAATAGGCTTCATGTTAAATGATTTCACCCAATTTTAGGCTAATGTAAGCATTCTGAACATGTTTAAGTTAAAGTGGTCTAAGCTATGACATTTGGTAAGTTGGGTACATTAAATGCATTTTCAACTTAAAATATTTCCAACATATGATGGGTTTATCAGGCCACAACCCTGTCATAAATTGTGGAGTATGTGGAAAAAATGTTCATCATCATCAGTAATCATTGAAAGACAAAACCAGTGAGATTATCACCTCATACCTGATACTTTTTATCAAAAAGACATAAGTCTCCTGGTGAGGATTTATAGAAAAGGAAACCCTTGTGCACTGTTTTTAGGAATTTAAGTTGGTACAAGCACTACAGAAAACAGTATGGAAGTTTCTCAAAAAATTAAAAAAGTATGATTCAGCAATCCAATTATAAGGTATATGAACAGAGGAAATAAAGTTAGTGTGTCAAAGAGATCTCTGCACTCCCATCCACGTTCATTGCAGCATAATTCACACTAGCCAAGCAGTGGAATCAACCTCAGTGTTCATCAACAGATGAGTAGACTGAAAAATAGTGGTATATGTATACATTGCAATATTATTCAACATTAAAAAAGGAAAGAAATCCTGTCACTTGCAACATGACTGAACCTGAAGAACATAATGCCAAATAAAGCCAGACAGGAAAACAAATACCATGTGATCTCTCTTCCATGTGGAGTGTAGAACAGTTGAACTCAGAAGTAAAAGAGTGGTGGTTACCAGGGACTGGGGGTGATGTTGAAAGGTTGATCAAAGAATACAAAATTCCAGCTAAATAAGAAGAAACTTTTTTTAAAATCAAGAAGAGACTTATTTAGTGACATGGAGATAATCTGCTAAAAGAAGGAAAGTTTTTGAGAAGAGATTGGGAACAGTGTACCTTTTTAGGTAACAAACATTTACAGGACTACTTGATTCTTCATATGCATGCATACATTTGACTTTTAATGTTAAAATTTTAGCTTCAAAGCTGGGCGTGGTGGCGCATGCCTGTAATCCAAGCGACTTGGGAGGCTGAGTCAGGAGGATCGCGAGTTCAAAGCCAGCCTCAGCAACTTAGCGAGGCCCTTAGCAACTCAGTGAGACCCTGTCTCTAAATAAAATATAAAATAGGGCTGGGGATGTGGCTCAGTGGCCGAGTGTCCCTGAGTTCAAACCCCAGTTACAAAAAAAAAAAAATTTTTTTTTAATTTTAAATTTAAATTTTAAAAATTTTTAAAAAAATTTTCAAAAGCATAAACATAATGGAAACAATAGAATGAAATAAAAAGATTCAAGGTCTTTCTGTGGAAAACTGCAAAACATCATGGAAGGAAATTAGACAAATAAATGGCAGACCATGTCGTGTTAATGAGTTGGAAAATTCAGTATTTATGAGCCATAACCCTGTTACAAATTGAGGAGTATATATGGAAAAAATCATCATCATTAGTAATCATTGAAAGATAAAGGTTTCTTGTGACCTCAGCAAATATTTGTGAAAATTGGAAAGTTGACTCTAAATTTATATACATACAAAGAACCGGGAATCATCAAGGCAATCTTGGAAGAAAAACCACCCTCGGGGCTGGGGTTGTGGCTCAGTGGTGGAGCACTTGCTAGCATGTGTGAGGCACTGGGTTTGATTCTCAGCACCACATAAAAATAAATGAATAAAATAAACATCTATCAACATCTAAAAAATAAAAAAGAAGAAAAACAACCCTGGGAGCTTTAGGCTACCAGATTCCAAGAATTATCAGCTGCCATGATGATTTAGATACTATGATATTGGCACAAAGATAAATGCAATCAAAAGTTCAGAATCGGAGCAACACTTGGTCACCTCATATTTGATTAAGATATGCTGCAGTGAAGTGAAGGAAAAGATGGTCCTTTCAATAAGTTATATTGAAAACAATGGGAAATTGGGTGAATCTTGCATTATACAAAAACATAGGAGATGGATTGTAATCTCATTTATAAAACTAGCATTTTTGAAAGAAAATAGTATCTTCATGAACTCTGCGCACAAAAATTTCTTAGAACATTAAGCTTCAGCTGTTAAAAAAAATGATAAAATGGACTTCACTAAAATTAAGATCCTTTATTCATCCAAGACAACTTTACAAGAATGAAAAGCCACAGAATGGAAGAGACTTGTATATATTCACAAAAGATCTACCCAGAAGATATAAAGAACTTGTGCAAATCAATAGACAACCCAATAAAAGTAGACAAGAGATTCTGAACAGCATTCCACAAAGATAATGTCAAGGTAGTCAATAAATGTGAAGGTGTGGTCAACCTAATTGGTTACCAGAGAAATGCAAATTAAAACAATACCACTGCAAAACAAAGCAATGCTGCAAATTAGTGTTACCCACCAAAATGACTAAAATGAAGAAGACAAAAATTATGGTGATATTGGAGACATAGGTGCTTGCACATTGCTAGCAGGGGTGTGAAATGGCATATCCACTTAGGAAAACAGTGACAATTTCTTATTTACATGTGACTCGGGAATTCAGTCAGCCCAAGAAAAAACATGGCCACACGAATACTTGAATGCATATGTCCATAGCAATATTATTCATAAAAGGCAAAAAGTGAAAGCAGCCCAAATGTCACCTGCTGGTAAATGTGGCATATTCATATAGCAGAATACTATTCAGCAGTGAAAAGGAACAACATGTGCTATAATGTGTGTGAACCTCAAAAAATACTAAGTGAAGAAACTGACACATTGTAATGATTCCATTTATAGGAAATGTCCAGAAGAGGTGAATCTACGTAGAGACAGAAAGTAAATTAATGGTTGCATGGAGTGGGGGTTAGAAATGGGCCTGAAAATTTTTTTTTTGAGATAATCGAAACATTCTAAAATTATATTGTGATGAAAGTAGTACAACTATAAGTTCACTAAAAATAAAACTGATTTGTACGCTTAAAATGACTGAATCTTATGGTATGAAAATATACCTGCGTAAAGCTGTTTAAACAGAGGAAGACACATTTTCAGTGAACGCTTGAAAAGTTATTCAACTTCTTTAGTACCAGGGAAATACAAATTAAAACAATGCCATTACAAAATGAAACCACTGTGCAACTCAATCCAAAATGACTCGGATGAAAAAGAACAATAGGTAGTGTTGAGGATATGGAGTAACTGAACTCCAGGACACTGTGGTGCAAATGTAAGTTGACATAATCATTTTAAAAACTAAAGCCCAACACACCTCACGCCCTAAAAATTCCAATTGTAGATCTATACCCAAAAGATACGTTCACCTAAAATTGTATACAAGACTATTCATAGAGCATTATTCAGTCTTGCCAAAATTAGATACAACTCAAGCATTCATCAATGCTAGAAAGGACAGATAACTTGTGGTATTCACAACTCAAAAGGCAGCAGAACAATCAAAAAGGATGAATCATCCACGACATGGCTTTTAGGTCCCCCAAATTTATGCTCCATGTGAAAGTCCAGCATTAAAATTATGCTGTATGACTTCATTTATATGAAGTTCAAAAACTGTGTTGTTAGAAATCAGGATGGTAGATATCTTCGAGAGCAAATGAGGAAATCATTGAAAGTAACGTAAAGGGATGCTTCAAGGTGCTGGAATTGTTCCATTCCTTCTCATTTTGTGATAGAAACTGTATGCATGATTTATGCGTTTTTCTATAGGTACTTAAATAAAGACGTTCATTAAAAAGACCCTGTGTCTAGACCTGTACTAGGGGAAATATTTCACTTTCACATTAATCCTATGATGTCACTTGTGGGATTCCTGATTCCTATAGAGGCTAGTGGTTGTCACTTTTTGATTGGATTCCCCAGAAGCAGATATCAAGATGGAATCAAAAGTGCAAGTGATTTATTTGGGGAGAACACCTTGTGTGAAGACATAAAGGAGCAGGGGTAAGTAGGGAGACTCAGCAAAGATTTGACACATGTGAAATGAGAAAAGGAGGAAGGATTTGAAAGACTCAGACTCCAGTGCAGCTTTGAAAACTTTGTGGTCAGTCAGTGGTGAGCTCAGGAGCAAAGATGGCCCACTAGGGGACCATTAGCTTTCAAATCGACATAGAACTCAAGTCATCAGCTGCGAACAGCCTAGGGAGAGCCAGGCCAATGCTGAAAAGCATTCTCAATGTTAAGCAATATTTTTGCCACATGTTCTCTCTAGTATATATCATAGCTATCCCGCACATTAATTGGAAAGTTGAGGTCAACCCCAGGTCTGTCTGCTTGAATCCAGACAGTCCCCCTAAAGAAAACGCTAAGGAACTGACTGAGAATAGATCCAAGGCAGCAGGAGCCAGTGGGTGACCCCTTTGGGACCTTGGGAAGAATTCACTCCAAAAGACCTCTGCACTCTGCTTTTGTGCAATATTCAGATTCCTGGGAAGGAGAATCTGCTTGACCTAGTTTTGGTTATCCCTTGGCCATGAAAGATGAGGTATGTAGAAGGACAGTCCCACTGAGGCAGATGTCCAAAGCAGAAGGAATAGACGTTGAACTTTTAATAATAGGAGAAATGGATGCTGAGCTCATAAAACCAGCAGATAGATGTCCCATTGTTAGAATACCAGGGGGTCATAATGAATCAAAAGCATACTTGGAAGTACCTCAGCAAGGTACTTCTGCAGAAGGGTGTGCTATTGAACAAAGTCTGGCAAGCAAGCACACTTAGGCAGTCTACCTGTTTTATTCCTAAAGCAGCACTGCCCCTTGCTTTGATTGGAGGAGATTGGGGTTACAATCTATGTGGTTGGATAATTTTAAAATGAGGGCAGGCAAAGGAAAGGGCTATAGTTATGACTGGATACTATTGAGGATCTCAGAATGGTTAATTGGGTTATTTAAAGAAATCCATAGGTTATGGTGCTATTGTATAACTTTCCATTCTGCTCTATTCCTCTCTGGCTGCCTTTCTTACATCCCAATTTTTCATTTAAGGCTAACTCCTGTATTCTGAAAATGGACCACCAGATTTTCTATTTCTCGCATTATATAGTTATAAACCACAACATAGTGAAGCTTTAAGAAACAAAACCACTCACCACGTGTGAGTGAACTGGTTCATTTAAATCTTTATGACCGTGAGCCATACATTCTTTCCTCAGTAATTTTGGTAAGTATAAAATTTAGTACATCTAAATATGACATTTAATTTGGGGTATGTGACTTCATCCTGGTCATGTTTCTCAAATTTAAGTCTTCCTGGATTAGCTGCTGCACTGTGATTATCTTGTGATGACTCGTGGCAGAAGAGAATCCAGAACTCTGTGGGGGTCATTGAGCACCTGCCAGGCCATCCTTGATTTGTAAATTCTCTATAAAAAGCACTGACACTCTGTGTCAAACTGTAAAGTATATAATTATTTCTCAGTTTGTGGTTTCTGAAACCCACAATGGATAACAATGTCCACTTAAGTTCCTTAAAAACCAACTCCAAAATCTCTAGATCCCACAAATTCTTGTGTATCCTTTATTAAAGTTATGATTACCTAAGTGGGTTTTTTTCCTCCCTTAGAATAAGGAGCAATGACATATTTCTTTAATGCTCAGAACCTAAGAATTCTTGACACATACTATTAGGAACTCTATGTTTAGTAAATGTTTCTTGTATCAACCTGTAATAAACATTTTGGATGTTGTAAGTTAATAATGAAATAACTCATCCATGGGTATCATTCTAAGAAATTTTTTCTTTGGCTTTTAGAATATCTCTAAAGTACAGGTAAATTGCAAATACCTGCCAATTTTCTATGAATGAGGAAAGAAATGTGAGTACATTTCCTAAAAAATATTGAATTAACTATATCAGTCCACCATGTACACTCAGAAGAATGAGAAGTTTTGTTCCATTTGTGTGCAATGTGTCAAAATGCATTCTACTGTCATGTATCACTAATTAGAACATATTAAAAAATAAACATATCAGTTAAGGCAAGAAAATAGAAAACACATGGGCTTGGGTTGTAGTTCAGTGGTGGAGTACTTGCCTATCATGAGTGAAGCACTGGGTTTAATCCTCAGCACCACATATAAATAATAAAATAAAGGTCCATCAACAACTTAAAAAATATTTTTTAAAAAGAAAGAAAGAAGATACACTAAGTAGCTGTAATCCCAGCTAATCAGGAGGCTGAGATAGGAGGATCACAAGTTTGAAGGCAGCCTGAACAATTTAATTTAGTGAGACCCTGCATCAAAAAGTTCTGGAAGCTGGGCGTGGTGGCGCACTCCTGTAATCCAAGCGACTTGGGAGGCTGAGTCAGGAGGATCGCAAGTTCAAAGCCAGCCTCAGCAACTTAGCGAGGCCCTAAGCAACTCAGTGAGACCCTGTCTCTAAATAAAATACAAAATAGGGCTGGGGATGTGGCTCAGTGGCCGAGTGTCCCTGAATTCAATCCCTGGTTCAAAAATAAAAGGTCTGGAGATGATAGCTCAGTGGTAGAGTGCTTCTGGGCTTGATCCCCAGGCCTGCCAAAACAAAACAACAAAAAATTAAGTGTTTTAAAAAGACTGGCTACTATGTATAAAGCACAATGAGTATTTAAAGTGAAACAAAAAACACAATTAAGGTCATGTTCATTAAGGGTTGAAACATTTTATTTGATTATTGGCTGGGCCCACATATAAAGTCTGGCATGATAGGCTCTTTTTTATTTAAATTGATTTCCCAATATTTACATTGATTTGCCAGTCTTTACTATCTCTAGATAAGGCAGAAAGCTATCCCATGCCTAGAATAGCAAGCAGTTCCACAGTGACTGGTGGGAAGAACTGGGCTGTCACACAGCTACCTATGGGGATTGGAGCAGCTGGTCTGCCTACCTGCAGCTCTCCTGGACACATGAGGACAGACCTTTCTCAAGGTGTTCTCAGTTATTCTCTTCTGTCAGAGCATGGGTTTGGGAAACAGGTGGAACTGGTTTTGAAACCTGTCTTTGGGCCCTTGATAGCAGGGGGTCCTGTCTACATTGAGCAATCTCTTAGAGCCTCAGTTCTTCTGTTATAAAATGCAGCAGTTAAGAATTGCCTTCTAATAACTCCCTGTAGGATTGTTGTAAAGATTAGAGAGAATATAGATATAGAGCCTGAAACATAAGCACCCCTAACTATTATCTGTATGTGCCCTGGAAATCATTTCCTTTCCAAATCCACTTAAAGCAGGAAAAATAAATTCAAATATTTCCTCAATCTTCTGTATAGTGTTATTTTACAATGTCCATGACTCAAGTTTTCCTCATAGGAAACATGATTGAGGGAAAAATTTCAAGCATTATCCCTAGGATCAGCCCTGGCCAAGGTGCCAGTACTCTGCCCAATCTCAGGCAGGTCATTCTTCTGAGTTTGGAGCTGCATATAGACCAAGTTGCTGAACTACCATAAGAAGGAAGCGTGATGACAAGACTCCTCTTCCAGGCAGATTTTAAAAAAGGGATGCTAAGGTTGTACATCATAAGTACTTCAAGCCAACTGGCAATGTCCTGAAAAAATCCTGACAATCACCCCTATACAGTAGGTAACTCCAGTTTCTGGAGTCAAACTGCATTCCAGTATCACCCTCACAACCTGCTTGCTGTGTGTCCTTTCAACTTACTTGTCCTCTCTACCTCAGTTTTCTCATCTGAAACCTCAGGATGATATTGCCTATAGAATGTCTATCTCCTAGGGTTATAGTAAGGCTCAGGTGTAAAATATGCTTAGCACAGTGCCTGCCTCCAGTTTAGCATCTATAAACTAATTCCTGTAGTTACTGTGTTAGTGACAGTGATTCTCATGCATAGGATCAAACGCTAGTAAGAGGGTAGAAATAAATATTAGACTTCTGACTCCGAATTCCAGGCTCTTTCTGTTGACATGTATTACTCTGCTGAATGTTTATTATTTCCTTAAATGATTAAAATACCACAGTACTGTTTGTGCTACTCCAGGGATGCCAAAGTATTCTAATTACACAGCTCCACTGTAAGTGGAAAATAATTTGGTTTCACCGTTCTTTGCACTTGCTTGAGGAAAAAATCCCACATGCCAGACCATTTCTGTTTCCCAAGAGTTGTACTTCCCAGAAGTTAAACTTCTTTGATATCAAAACAAATTACAGCCCTGCCAACTGAAAGGACTGTCCATTCCACAGTCTAGAGGCCAAATCTTGTCTCTTTTGTACTAAATGGTGACATCAACTGTTTGTCTCCCTTTCTCTGATATTCTGCTCCAGCTCCCCCAAACAAAACAACGTACAGCTGCAAGTCACGCCACCTTTTTGGTTCACTGCCTGCCCGGGCATAAACAGCTGGCGCACCCGCTCCCTGCTCTACCTACCGCCAGGCTTGGCACAGTCCCAGGTTCCTTGGGTACTGAACCTTGTGGCGTCCATAAAGTTAATTTTCCAAACTAACTTTATTTAACCTGGTATGAACTTCAGACAAGGTAGCTCTGGAGAAATTCACACTGATTTCTCATTTCATTTCAAAACATTTCATTGTCAGAAACATTTACCAACATAGACCCATCCTGGGCCATAAAATCAACTTCAACACATTTCAAGAATTAAAATCATGCAAAGTAAGTTCTCAGAAAACAATGGAATTAAACTGGGAATCAATAACAGAGAGATATCTGGAAAATTCCCAAATAGCTGGAATTTAAACAACACACTTCAAAATAACCCATGGGTCAAGCAGAAAGTCACAAGGGAAATTAGAAAATATTCTGAACTGAATAAAAATACAACACATCAAGATTTCTGTGATGCCTTTAGAGAGGTGCTTCAAAGGAAAATACCTTGGGGCACAGAGGCTCATGCCCGTAATCCCAGAGACTCAGGAAGCTGACACAGGAGCATTACAGGTTCAAGACCAGTCTCAGCAATTCAGTAAAAGACCCTGTCTCAAAATAAAAAATAAAAAAGATGGGGGTGGGGGAAGCTCAATGGTAAAGACACTTTGGTTCAATCCCCAGTATCAAAAAAAAAAAAGAAAGAAAGAAAAAATCTATATATGGAGCCAACCTCTCATTGTTGGGATAAACTCAACTTACTTATTATGTTCTATCATTCTGATATAGTGTTGTGGGGTTGGGGATATAGCTCAGTTGGTAGCGTGCTTGCCTTGCAAGCACAAGGCCCTAGGTTCAAT